>PISX010006717.1:0-94795 GCA_004024625.1 Mellivora capensis | reverse complement strand
TGCTCCGCAAATAAGTGAAACCATATGATAATTTACTCTCTCTGCTTGACTTATTTCACTCAGCATAATCTCTTCCAGTCCCGTCCATGTTGCTACAAAAGTCGGGTATTCATCCTTTCTGATGGAGGCATAATACTCCATAGTGTATATGGACCACATCTTCTTTATCCATTCGTCTGTTGAAGGGCATCTTGGTTCTCACCACAGTTTGGCAACCGTGGCCATTGCTGCTATAAACATTGGGGTACAGATGGCCCTCTTTTCACCACATCTGTATCTTTGGGGTAAATACCCAGTAGCACAATTGCAGGGTCATAGGGAAGCTCTATTTTTAACTTCTTGAGGAACCTCCACACTGTTCTCCAGAGTGGCTGCACCAACTTGCATTCGCACCAACAGTGTAAGAGGGTTCCCCGGCTTTGGGTGGTTTTATCACATACATGCACTGATCATTACTCAGCTAAAGAGTATAGGGGGACCCTCTACAAATATCCGAAGTTTTTATTTTTTCCTGTGCAGTCCTTATCCCCTGGTGCTTTTATGCAAACTCTAGCTGCCTTTGCCTCAGTGGACTCTCATCTCCGTATCCTCAACTCAGGGTAGTCATCAACCTCTGTCTGGGTTTCCCCTCCTCGAGTCATGGCCTGGAAATTCTCACCAAAGAGGAAGCTGCAACAATTATAGGGCTCATCCAGTTTGCTTATCATTTCACAGGGAATCAGTGTCCTTCATTGTTTAGTATCTAGGGTTAGAAAACCGTTTCCTGTATGTTGTCCAATTTTTTAGTAGTATTTCAAGTGGGAGGGTAAATGTGATACCTGTTAATCTTTCTTAGCTAGAATTGAAAGCCTCTCTGGGGTTTTGTTGGTCCAGAATTGCTCCAGTCACTTCCACATGCACTTCACAGAACCCAGAAACCTCACACTTATATCTTACACTTGCACTGGCAATAGCTCTATGTATGGTAAAGAGGACTTTGCTCTCATTTCCAGATTAACACTTGAGGAAGCCCGTGCTATGTAGCTATTTCTAATGAATACATATAGTTTTAAAAATCAGAACCAGAGCCTGGCTTAATATTAAGTTTCTAAAATTCTAACCTCAAAATTAATAGGTTTGAATTAGATGCTAAGAATGGCAGATAATTATCCCCAATGTTCTTTATATTTTTAATCTTTTTATGTGCTATTTTTCTTATCAGTTCTTAGAGTTGATCTAACACTTTGTATGCCCATATTGTTCATATATTTTGAAACACTGAGTAAATTTTTATTAAATCATATTTTTATATAGATGTACCTTATTTTATGTAATAACCTGTACTCTAAAACTATGTGTAAAAATTAAATGAAAAATATATTGTCACAGCAAAGGTGTGGAAGGATTTAGTTCTTCAATGAAGTTTGTGGTGACCAAAGGTAATTATTTTTGAACGACAAGTAACAACTTCCTCTTATCTCTACTCTCAAGCCATATTTTATTTGAATAAGCTGAAAGTAGGTAACTTCACCCCCTTACCCTTATCTGACTTGTAATGTAATGTAATGTAATTCTGATCATGGGTCGGAAATTAGACTGAACTTTATCATTGGGTGTCATTTAAGAAATAGAACCTACAAATACAATTGATTTAATAATGAATATTTTAACTACTTCAGAAGATTTAAACACTTAAAAAGGGGTTCATTGATATGTAAGTGAGATAGTTGCAAAGTAATCAGAGACTTTATATTTCCTGAGTGGTTCTCAAACGTTTTTGGTCTCAGGACCCCTTTTTCCTGATTTAAAAAAAAATATCATCATTGGGGATTCTAAACCTTTTTTTCTACCACTTATATCTATTGGTATTTGCTGTATTAGAAATTAAAGAGATACTTTAAACATGTATTTATATATTCATTTGAAAATCATAAGTGCATTCCACACAAATTTATTACCTTATTAAGGACATTCTTAAGTGAAGCTGTTTTCTCTCCTCTTTCCCAGACTTTGCCTCCTCTTCCCTCCTACTCCTCCCCTTCCTTCCCTCCAGCTCCCCTTCTGCCCCATCTCCTCCCCCTCTTTCTCATTCTCACTCTTCACCATAAGTGAGTGTGGTGCCACTTGATTCATGCTAAGGTGCCCACAGTTTTCTAACCACCCCTTTTAATGATTCGTATAAGTGAGAACAGAGGAAAAGGCACATGTCTGAGTAATATATATTTTTTTAAGTTTTGATTTTATAGGCTCTCTGAGAGCGTTTCAAAGACCTCAGGATTTTCCAGACCATTTCAGAACTACCCCTGGACTACTACTAATAATAGTTTTTATATTCACACAGTATTAGTGGATGCTGCTAAGGTTTTCTAAGTGTTTTGGACCAATTTCCCCTCTCTGCAATAATGCCTGAGAATTCAAATTTCTTTGCATCCTGGCTAACATTTAGCATTGCTATCTTTGGTTTAAGCATTCTGGTACATGTGTAGCAGTGTCTTTTCATTTTCCAGATGACTCACAAAATGGAACATCTTCTTCCTATACAGAGCTGTTCTTGTTTTACACAATATTGCAGGACCGTAAACATAATTGTGTAAGGTAAAATTGTGCAAAGCTCTGTTACTAATCAATAACCAATGGAGAAAATGGAGAAAATAACCTCAATGGAGAAAATAACCATTATTCTGTGACTTTAAGTTTTGCCATATTAAAAAATAATCACTCTCACTGTGGGTTATAGATATATAGAGGGGAATGAAAAAATAGTAAAACTAAAATTTATTTAATTCACTGTAATTACAGTATAGGAAGCATTGAGAATTAAGGTATTTTATTTCTAAAAAGCTGTTTAAGATTGGTTTGGGCAGTGCTTGCCTTCTCATTGTGTGGCTTACAGTATGGTGCAGACAGCTTCTCTATGCCTTGGCAACTGAGCACATGCCTTTCTAAGTTTGGATCAGCTTCTAGTAGTTTACATCTCATGTTCCCAGTATTGTGAACTATCCCCGAGAGGTCCTTTAATATGAAGTATCTTACTGGACTTGCTTCCTCTAAGAGATCGTAACCCTTTGCATCACAACCACTTTCTTCATTTACGTGGATAAATTTGCCTTCACGGATTTCCTCTGGTTGCATATCTAGAATCTTTCAGGTGGTGGTTGTATCCACCTTCTCGTGATCAGCTCCATTTACATTAAATTTTAGTTTTACTTTCAGTATGATCACTCTCCCTTTTGTTCTTTAACTTGCCTTTTTTTTTTCCTGCCCTTCCTTTAGCTGACAAGTTCACTCTGTTGATTATTCATTTTTTTGTGAAGCATCATGTGAGTTTGTAACTGGGCTACCAGGAAGCGACACAACTACAAGCTTTGCTGTCTGTGTGTTAAGGAGATGACGCATTCATAGTGACCAATCACTGGCAGACTTTGAAAGAAGTGATGTGATTGGTCATTGGTCATGATTCACAACTATTCACAGCAATGACTCGTGGCTAAAGAGCTATCAGCAAAGTCTGCATTTCATGCAATTAGATATAACAAACTGTGGTTACTGAAATCTACAGTGTTGAGTGACTGGTGAAATTATGGAAATTAGAACAATGGAAAATGAGGACTGTATTGGTCACATGGATATACTCTTTTGCAAAGTATTTACTCATCTTTCTCTTTTTTTTTTTTTTAAGATTTTATTTATTTATTTGACAGACAGAGATCACAAGTAGGCAGAGAGACAGGCAGAGAGAGAGCGGGGAAAGCAGGCTCCCCACCGAGCAGAGAGCCTGATGCGGGTCTCGATCCCAGGACCCTCGGATCATGACTTGAGCCAAAGGCAGAGGCTTTAACCCACTGAGCCACCCAGGTGCTCCTTTACTCATCTCTTTTGCCCCTTTTATAAATGACAAATTGTCTTTTTTCTTATTGAAAATATAGGAATTCTTTATATATCCTGGGAATAAATATTTCTTTGGTTATATATTTCAGATACCTTCTCCGACTTTGGGATTTGCCTCTTCGGTACTTTATGGCATTTTTCAGTGTAACATGGTCTGGTTTATCAAATGTTTCCTTTACAGTTTGTGCTTTTTATTCTTTGTCTAAGAAATCTTTCCCAATTCCAAGGTCATAAATGTATTCTCTTTTATATCTTCTTAAGGCTATCTTGTTATAATGCCTTTCATATTTGGAGTTATAATCACATGCAATTATTTTTATGAGATAAGGTAGAGGGGAAGATGCACTTCCCCCATATGGAGATCTAGTTGACCCAGCCTTTTGAAGGTTATCCGATCCCTGTTTCTGTGCTGTATCACTTTTGTTATAAATCACATTCCCATAAAAGTACAAATCTCTTTTTGGTCTACTATGCCCATTGGTGTATTTGTGCATGCTTTTACCGGTTCTGCATGCTTTTAATTAACTATACCTTTTTAAGAAGTCCTAGTATCTAGTACAATAACTCTTCCTTCACAGTATTTTTGCTTATTTTGGGTCCCTTCTAATTCCATATAAATTTTAGAATCAAACCTATTGATTTAATAAAAATAAACGTACTGGAGTTTTAAATGAGTTTGCATGGATATCGTTATGTATCCATATATCTACATATACATGCACAGTTTTAAACCCCATTCTCTGGTTTTTCTTCATTCAGTCTTACCTCCAAATGTTTTTGATAATATTTATTGCCAAAGGTAGTACAGTAAAATATAGAGATAACTTGAAATTCTCAATGATCGTTCTCTTTATCCAAAAAGAATGCACTTTTATTTCAGGCAGCAGTGAAGATAGGTGAAGATGACTTTAAACCAAAGGAGGAGTTTAAAGTTAATTGAGTTGATCCAGAGTTTGTCTTTAGCCCTGGGAGTGCTGACCTGTTTCTTATTCATCTGTTCTTTGGTAGAAGCTTTGTTTCAGGGAGGAGTTACCAACTGAAATCCAGTGGGCTTCAGAATCCAATTTCTGCCTTCCTGCTTTCAGACTGGCAGAAACTTTCTGTGGCTTCTCAGTCCCTACTCAAATGCCTGAGGAGAAATCCTTGCTTCCCAGGTCCCTGGGACTTTACACCTCAAGTTTTTGTTGTTTTGATAATTCCCCAATACTTAAAAAATTGTGTGTGTGTGTGTGTGTGTGTGTGTGTGTGTGTGTGTCCAGATTTCCACAATGTTTCAAGTGGGACAGTTTGTCTATAACGAGTTGATCTATTATCACCAGAGGTAGAAATTCTGGCTTCATCCTTCAAAGAGAAACCTAGTCAAAAGCCTACTAGATACAGTTTGTGAGATACGAGAAAGTTCTTCTTGCTCAAGGTGTCACCTTGGCCAACTTGAGATTCTTTCTGCTCTGATTCATGTTTTAAATAGTGGAAGTAAACGTTTCTCTTGAAGTCTTTGGTATAGGCTTTTTCTTTGTAATGCTCTTGTTTGGTATCTTAGGTTAGCCTTTGAATCGGGTGTGGGGGGATTTGTGGACAGTCCTAGTAAGAATTAGTAAAATGAGGATCAGCAGGAAAGGTGAGCAGAACAGACTCCATCTCTAGGCCAATAAGGCCTGCCATGAAGGCAATAAGTGAGAATGCAAGCCTAGAACCAAGGTCTCAAAGGCAAGGTGTTTGGCTTGGAAACTGTTGAAGAAAAATTCTACTTACCATACTGTTATTCTAAATTAGTTTGTATTAAAATGGAGTCAGCCCAGAATGGGCTTCACACATAGCTCCAAAACACACTAGCTCCTTACCTTGGAAAATAAGCTCTCTGAGCAGCAGTATCCTTATATGTAAGATGGCAATAGTTCCCTACTGGCAGGCAGGGGGATTTAATGGGACAACGTATATAAAGAATAGGAGCTATTAGATGCTTATATGGGTTAATTCTTTTGCCTTCTCCCTATCAAATTCAGTGGAATCAAAAAGGAAACAAACAAAGGGGTATTATTTTTCTAGAGAGTTCCATGTCTTTGCAAGTGTTTCTGTATGGTAACACATTAAAAGTAGCAGTAATGCAATTTTGGAAAGAGAGAAGCTATTTTGGTGCTTTAGGAGAGCAATGATTTATTGTCAAAAATAATTCCATTTCCTGATGCTACAAGACTTTCTAGGAAATAGATATGGTGAATGATTTCATTTTCTGCTGAAATACAACCATCTGTGGGGCGGGATGTAGCAAATTCATCGTGCAATGGTTGTGAGATTAAATCTAAGGTCTTCACATTTTTTTCCCTCTCTTAAAGTTACTCAGTTTGGAAAATCATTTGCTAGCTGGAGTGTTGGTATTTGAAAGAGAATCCAATTTTCTTGATAGTTATATTTTGTCTGAGATCTGCAAGTTGGGGCTTAAAATATCTTTTTAGAGAAATTAAAAAAAAATTACTCTGTTTAAAAAATTTTTCATCCCATAACAAAAAACACATGCGTGGTGTACTTTTTAATTAAAATGTTTTTGGAAACATATTAAAATATAAATAAATATATTCACATGTAACATGCAAAATAATTTGATTATTAGAAAAATTAGGATTACTTATCTTTTGAAATCTAAATTATAACTCTCCAAGTATGCAAACTCTTATCTGCGTGAAAAACTCCACTTTCTGACATTTCTCTGGGTACACTTAGTACATGACTCTTTTTTAAATGAAAAACTTTATTTACTTAACTATTTGTAAATTAATGCAGGCTTAAACTTTAGCTACAGAAATTAAAAAGGAAAAGTGGCAGATTTATAAATAGTTGTGATGGGAGGGAACATTTGTTTATATTTCTTTTTCTTTCTTTAATTATGTTCAGTTAGTCAGCATATAGTACATCGTAAGTTTTTGGTGTTGTGGTCAATGATTTATTAGTTGCTTATAATACCCAGTGCTTATATGTTTTTCATAGTAAGTTTTATTGTATGAACAATTTGAAACTAATTTTTAACCATCAATGACTGAGTATTTTTTTCCTGTCTAACTGATGACAATAATAAGTTTATAAAATTACAAAGAATTTTTAAGTGGATAAGCAGACTTTCCAGCACTTTCTCTCCCATATAGGAAGTAGTCCACAGGAAGTCCTATTACTCCTGAAGCAATGGCTCATGAATAAAGAGTAGATAAAGAAAAAACAGGGGCTAGATATCTCTTGATGTCCAGACATCTCCTCTAGGAATAGCCATGCCAAAGAGCTAATGTCTTATGTCATTGGTTTCTTGGTACTGAAGACACACACTGGTATGAGATTTCCAAAGCCTGTGTTAGAAGGGATATTTATAAAAGTTTTCTTTAAAAAATTTGGTTTCTTTAAATCTCCTTTCTAGAACAACAAAGTGTAGTGGAAATATGGAATAAGATTTGATCCAATTTTTCATTCTTTTTCAGTCTATGTGGTCAGACAAAGCAGTTAATTTCTCAAAACTTTGTTTCTTTGAGAGAATTGCTCCACAGGTCCAGATGGTCTCAAAGACTCCTTGTAGCTCTCAGGTTTCTATGACAAAAGACATAGTCCGGTCTTCCTAGCAGAACTCAACCACTCTTTTTCTAATTTCTTGCTTTTATGCAATCACTAATTACTATTGTGTTTCTTCTTCTGCAGCCTATACACGTATATAGTAAACATATATTAATTTGTTTCAGCTTCAGATTTAGTGAGAGACTGTAGGTTTGTCACTTATAACAATGAGACTTCATTATAAAGTAATAAAAATGTGTATTTCACAACCTCCAGTGTCTGCATGGAGAAATAAGTGTTGGGTTTTAATGCTGTTATCCGGAAGCTACCTGTTTACTCTGCTGAAGCTGCTATTCCTCAGTCTTGCTACTCCTCTTCTGGAGTTGCTTTTACACAGGAAGGTACCCAAGCAACTATCTCCTCATCTGATAGAGTAGATCTCAATCTTGACCTCAGATGATATATTTTGGATTGCGTGTTTGAGACTCTTTTATTACTCTCACTCTTGAATGACAGCACTGCTCAGAAATCAAGGCCACTGTCTCAGGAAGTTTTTCTAGTCTATCTGAGATTGTTCTTTGCAGATATTAAGTACTACATAAATCTTTTTAAAGAGAATGTGCTGAAGGCTCTGAAAATAATTTAGAGGGAATTCAAAACAATTGCAAGTTGAACGATTGCAGCCTCATTGGAGTAAATATATTGTCTTCAAATAGAAATAGGAGATACATATATATATATATAAATATATATATATATATATTTATTTGACAGAGACAGAGTATAAGCAGGGGAGCAGGAGAGGGAGAAGCAAGCTCCCCACTAAGCAGGGAATCCTATGAGGGACTCGATCCCAAGATCCCAGGGATCATGACCTGAGCCGAAAGCAGAGGCTTAACCGACTGAGCCACCCAGGTGCCCGGGATATATTTCACACAAAGGCACACACACTCCTCCTGCTGTATGCCAGGTATTAAATCTCACAATTTACCCACATTAATGTCACCTGATTCTTGTAATGACTATTTGAAGGGATGATAATTTACTAAAATATAGAGATTTTAGTGTACTTTTATAAAAAGGAATTCACCATACTTTAGAGCCATACCTAACATGTTTGCTCATTCCTTGTTCATGAAATTCTCCCAATTGAAAGTAACTATGGCTTTCCTTAGCATGTTGTATTTCAACCTTGCACATGCAGTTACAATAAATAACTATAGTTTGAAACCAGTTATGATGCATTTCAATAGAAATTGCCTTATTATTGTGGACTCACTACAAGAAACAGTTCAATACCACCCATAGGATTCACTCTAGTGTGAGTTTTCTCTTCTTTCAGGGCCTTTTTCTGCCTGTTATTAGAGTCAACATTTATTTAGCAATTTTTTAAAATAGTGATGAATCTGTCAAGTGTGGAGTTTTAGATAAGGTTAGATAAACCACAGTGGGGTCTTACATCTACCTGGCTGTGAGATGTTCCTGGCTTTTAAATGACATTAACGTCGTGAGACATGTGATCTTTGTACTCATTTGGGTAAGTGTGGGTCCCACATCTGTTTCCTGAATTGTAACTACTTGTGGCAAACACCTTTTAAGACGCAGTCAGCCAGTGATGCTGTGTTGGTCCTGTGGTCCTCCAGTGGAATCAGTGAGGTTTTACAGAGGCTGCTCTCCAGGCCACAGGTCGAATTCTGGGCCCTTTCCTGTTTCTGACCCACTACTCAATTTTTGCTGCTGCTAAATAATTGTGGTAAGCGTTTAGGTTCCCAAAAGTGTAGCTCCAGTAATAGTTCTTTTTCAATCTACATGCAGAGATTGGCCAAGAATAACTGATGTCGTCTTTAGCCTAGAATCCCCCAGCAGTTCTGAAAATCATCATGTTAGGGAGAAAGAGGGGGAAGACAACAGAAAAACCTGTCACCACTTACAAAAGCTTCATCTGCTTTTCAATCAATTGAAGGACTTTGCAGAAGACGGTACTTGTGAAATTGATCTCAATTAAAATCAGTCTGAGTGCGCGCGCCCTCCTCCAGGAGCTCAGAGGGCCGGGAGAGGAGGCTTGCTCTCGCAATGGAGCGGCACCAGCGCCTGTCTGGACGCTGCTGGCACTTTTCTTTTTTTAATTTTCACCTCCGCCTTTTCTTCCAAGCAGTCTTTGACCTCCGTGGCATCCCTAATGAACTCCTCTCATTGTGTGTGCCTCTTCTCCCCAATGTGGTAATGGAAGTGTGGGGAGGAATGGGGGTGCCCCGGGCCGCCTGCGCAGGGTTCCCAGGTGCCAGGACCCTGACGCGCGCCTGCAGCGGGATAATTGGGTGCTTGAGGAAGATTCATGAGGCAATAGGCTACGGAGCCCTCTGTCCTGCCCTGGGGCCACCAGGGGCAGCCGGGGAAGAAAGAAAAAGGAGGCTCTGATAGGGGCTAGAGATCTGGTCTCCATGAATAATAATCTATTTATAACAGGACACCATGAAGACTTTGGTTCCCCCGCAGGCCGCAATTCATGCATTCAGGGCAAGATTTTTAAAGATTTCAAGATGGAACTTCAGGCAAGGTGCATCAAAGCTGGGTTAGGGAGGGAGGACGATTCAGAACCTCCCTTCCAAGAGGAAGCAGTGAGTCTGGCATGGAACAGGGCCTTTCATACCAGGAAGTTTGTTGATTTAATCAAAGCCAGACATCTGACAGCTCATTATTAAGAGACAACAAGAAGTGACTTTACTAATATGGTGTGGAGTTAGTTCCTCTGCAAATTAAAGTTCTTTGTTCACTTGTGACAGTTTGCTTACGAGGCATCTGTTAAGGGGTGCCAGGTGGGATAACATTTTAAAAGTGTAATGTGATAACAATTAACCTATAATTCCTTTTTCTAACACGCTCCCCTTTCAGTTTTATTAGATAAATTTATCATGAAAGGTGATGAAGACAAAATCTTTCATGTGATTTCCTTGTGAAACAGCCCCTCATGTGGCATAATCTGTCGCAAACTTATTGGCGTTTATGTCCTAAATATTTATGGTTTTGCTTATGGAATGTGACAGGCTGGTGGTTTGTGTGTCTTCCTGGATTGTGAAAGGCCAGGAGTCTTCATCAAACCTAAGAGTTTAGCGGTAAAAAGAATAACAGGATTGCTATATTCAGTCGGCATATGTTATGTCACCAAATCCAAGACACAAAATTCAGGTAATGTTCTGTAATATCAGAGCAGGGAAGCAGATGTTTTCTTCTGTAGGGACGTCCTAGGAACTCTGGAATTGTCTATGAATAAAGAGTCAATAGAAAGTATTTTGATGGTGAGAGATTTATTTATTTATTTATTTATTTTTAAAGATTTAATTTATTTGACAGACAGAGATCACAAGTAGGCAGAGAGGCAGGCAGAGAGAGAGGGGGAAGCAGGCTCCCTGCTGAGCAGAGAGCCTGAGGTGGGGCTTGATCCCAGGACTCTGGGATCATGACCTGAGCCAAAAGCAGAGGCTTTAACCCACTGAGCCACCCAGGCACCCCAAGAGATTTCTTTTTAGTAATATGGAAAATGACTTTCAGGACGCCTGGGTGGCTCAGTCAGCTAAGCCTGTGCTTTCAGCTCAGGGCAGGATCCCAGTCCTGCCTCAGGTTCCCTGTTCAGCAGGGGTGTCTGCTTCTCACTCTGCCTGCTGCTCCCCCTGCTTGTGCTCTTTCTCTCTGACAAATAAATAAAATCTTAAAAAAAAAAAAAAAGAAGAAGAAGGAAATGACTTTCAGAGGCGGAAGTACCCACCTTTATTTTATTTTATTTTTTTAAGATTTTATTTATTTCTTTGACAGAGAATGAGCACACAAGCAGGGGGAGTGGCAGACAGAGGGAGGAGAAGTAGGCTCCCGCAGAGTGGGGGAGCCCGATGTGGGACTCGATCCCAGGACCTGGGGATCATGACCTGAGACGAAGGCAGTTGCTTAACCCACTGAGCCACCCAGGCACCCAGAAGTACCCACCTTTAAATAACAGCCCATGGGGGTGCCTGGGTGGCTCAGTGGGTTAAGCCTTTGCCTTGGGCTCAGGTCATGATCTCAGGGTCTTGGGATCGAGTCCCGCATCGGCTCTCTGCTCAGTGGGGAGCCTGCTTCCCCCTCTCTCTCTCTGCCTGCCTCTCTGCCTACTATGATCTCTGTCTGTCAAATAAATAAATAAAATCTTTAAAAAAAAAAAAAGATAACAGCCCATAATAGAAGAGCCTCAAACCAACTTCAGAGCTCTGTCGTGTCTGAGTTTTGAAGGCCATATGACCTCTCTCTTCCACCCCAAGTGCTTTCCTTCATATATTTCTACTGGAAATCACAGCTGATGTGACCAATGAAACAAATATGAGTCCTTGAGGCATTTAAATAAGGAACCATGTTACATTTGTCCTCCTTAGACAATCTACAGAAACTTCTGTGACTTGTTGAATTGACATTTTTTGGTTGGTTGGTTGGTTAACTAAAATCAGAAAATTTTCCTTGGTAATTATTATTATTTTTTTAAAGAAATTCAGTTTTCAGTTTCTAGGTATTTTCACCATTAAACCTCTAAAAATCAAAATGCTTGAGTTAATCTTGGGCCAAGAGTGTACATGTGTTGCAATTGTTCCTTATTTTAGGTGATAATTGAGATGCTACCACAGTCTGGTTTCCCGATAGAGAAGGCAGAGCAAATGTGATTAGTGGATGAGAACATTAAATAAATGATATTATAGTGCCACTTATAGTTCTTATAATGAAAATGAAGAATATAACTCACTTCTTTCCATTTGCATTGTCTTTAAAAAAAAACAAACCTAAGTTCTTTCATTCACTTACTCATCCAGTACTTACTTAGAATATTCTGCATCCCAGGTTTTGTGCTGGCTACCTGTCTACAGAGATGAATAGGACTTAGTCCTTACCCAGAGGATTTAAGGCCAGTAAATACCCAAAACTATAATAAGGGCCAAGTGAGAAGTTTGCAGAGGGCAAAACAAGGACATTAGGAGGTGGGCATAGTGCCACCTGGGTGGCTTGCTTGGCAAAATGTCCAACTCTTGGTTTTGTCCCAGGTCATGATCTCAGGGTCGTGGGATCGAGCCCCGTGTTAGGCATCATGCTCAGCACAGAGTCTGCTGGAGATTCTCCCTCTCTCTCTCTCTCTCTCTTGCTCACTCAATCCCTCCCGCTTGTGCTTTCTCTCTCTAGAATAATTTTTTTTAAAAGAAGTGGTACAGTGTGTATATATGTGTGTATGTGTGTATTCGGACTTGTTATAATAGCTCTCTTTGACATTATATAATTATAAGTAATCCAAAAGGGTTGGAAGAATAGAGAACACTTCTGCTTCCCATAATTCATCCCTTCCTCATTTTCCAGATCTTCTGGTAATTATCAAATCGGTGGAGAGAAACAAGGAGTTTTCCTCATTACATGGCTACCTACCAGTCTGGTTTCAGACACAGGTAACCCCCTGGCTGAGCTGTGGAGCGGCAGGCCGGGCCGGCTGTGACCCGTCTGTGGTGGTCACTGGGGGAACTAGTTCTTCCTGAGCTCTCTACCCTCACCCCCTCACTCTGCTCTGGGCTCCCTGGTTCCCCGCTTCTCTACCTGCTCCTTCCGCTGGCTCGTCCCTTCCCTCTTCATTGTGGGCTTGTGCTCCATTGTCTCTTGTGCTGCTTCTCGTTGTTTGCCCAATTCAGCAAGCTAACTCATGTGAAATGCTGAAGGTCTGTTGCTGGCTCAGCCAGTCTGGCTCAACATTCTTTACGGGAGAGCAAAACAGGAAATGGCAGCCCTCTTTCGGGCATCCTGGAGTAAACAGGCCCTTAGGGTCTGAGGTAGTCATCCTGGGCTCCCCATGGGCTAGAGCAGGGCAGGACCAATGAGTCAGGCACAGCAGTTACCAGTGGCACCACGGCTGAGTCCAGCATAAAGGCCAGGAGTTCTGGTGTTCCTCCCTCCCTGTGAAATTTTGCTGTTTTATTAAAAACTTTTCAAGGCCCAAACATAAAAAGAGGGGGTGTTGAGCTCAGTAGTTCAGAGCTGTGAAGTTTGACTAGCTTATACTGGAAGTCTGACTCTGTTCTGTTAGCTGAGTGACTTTGGGTGGTATATTTGCTTTTTGTGTATCGTGGGGTTGTAAGGTGGATTAATGTGCATAAATCAGTCCGTGCGGAATTTCATGCAATGCATGTTCCCATGAAGCAGCCTTGCCATTGTTTGTGGGTAGTAACCAGGCCACTGCTGTGGAGATGAAGAGAAAGATATTTAACATAAGTCCCTTATCGCAAACCAAATAGCCCATATGCTTTCATACTTGTATGCACAAATGAATATATGGATAAAAGCACTGCTCTCCTTTCTCCTTTGTTCTCCTGCTAAGTCCTCCTTGTCTTTTCAACTTAACTCAGATGTGATATTCTCCGGAGAAGGTCCCTGCTCTTACTCCGTTTATATCTAGTGGAGAGAGGCAGGCAATACACAGACACATAAGTCAACCAGATTATTGAGAATCTTGAGCCAATGGAGACTAGAAGGAAGCTGTATGGAACTTCTGCAAGGTCATTTGGGGACTGAGACCTGAAGGAAGGTGGTGCCTGGCAGGGGTTTTCAGCAGAGGGTTCCTCCAGTGCAGAAGCTCGGCGGGGGTAATCAGTTCTGTGCATTTAGGGAATGGAAAGGGGGCAGGCATGACTGCAATCAGAAGAGTAAGGAGAACACGGTATAGAGGAGGCAGAGACTCAGGCCGGTTCTTGCAAGGGATTTCCTCATCCTCCCGAGCATCCTGGGTTGGAGATCACAAGCGTGGGAACCTGATGGCTAACAACTCCTGGTAGAATCCCAGAATCTCATTCACCCAAGTTAGAGGTCAACCAGCTTTCCAGTCCCATCCATCAGTCAGATACTCATTTTTCCTTGGGCTTGATGTCCTTCATCATGTAGTACAATGCCTGACTCAAAAAAATATTACCAGATATTTGGATGAATGGGTTGAATACTGGATACATGTGGGAAAATGAGCTATTGTCTTAAGAAGACACTGGAGTTCTTCATGCTGACAGGATGCCTTGTCTCTAGAAAGAGCCCTACTGGCTCCTTCAACCCACCCACTTATTCCATGGCTCTTTGGAGAATTCTTGAATGCCATTTAGCATTGAATGAAATGACTTTTTTCTCCCTCTCTTGCTAATTATAATCATACAAGCAATGTACTAAACAGTCGGGGGTGAAAGAAATTCTGATGATGTTAAAAATGCAAATAGTTTTTACACCAGATTAATTCATTTAACTAACAGTCCTAATCTTTAAACATTAAATGTTTGAGTGTGAAACGTTTTACTCACTGGGGAGATAGTCCACGTGAGTCTGGTCTGAAGACCAGTCCTCCTTCAGGAGTGATTTTAAGATAAACAGGATGCACACTGTTAGCTAGTTATTAACTAACAAGTTGCAAATTCCTTAAAACATTTCAGGATGTGATTTACATGTTTTAGATTAGCAGGCCTGGGGTATGCTGGGGCTGTTTGAGGTCAGGAGAGGCCAAGTAATACGAGGATCTGAACGGATGTTTGTGTTATCTGTGTGTTTGACTAATATTTGAATTAAATGTTTTATATTTAATCAAAGCAAGATTGAAATTCACTATTACTGCTGATATGCCATACTAATTACAAGAAATAACCAGCCCTTCCATGTTCAGTGCCAAATGCTGATGGCAGAGCAATCTATTCTTCGGAGGGGCAAATCATAGGTCTTAGATCTGGAAGAATATTTCATTCACTTGTTTTTGGCTCTTTTAAACCCAGGCCCTCTTTTGATTACAAACAAACAAGCAGACAGACAAAAGACACCTTGCCTTGACTTTCTTTAATCTTCAATTTCTTTAATTTGTATAATTAAAACAGTAAGATTATTTTTCCAAAAATGAGATTATATTATAATGATGTAACTTTTCAACTATGTATGAGGTAAAGTAGGTGCATGGCTGGGATTCTTTCCCTGTGGGTCTTATATAAATGCAGGGACATCTAGAAACCCAAAGTCTGATTTTTCAGGTATTGTGGCGTGTTTCTGCCATCCCTGTGATGTAAACCATTGTGTTGGGTAGGTCACCCCATGTGAGCTGGCATCACAACTCCACATTTCCCTCTGCACCTCAACCCCGGTGCACATGGAGTTTACACGTGTAGCGACAAACATCAGGGCTAAAGTGTTCCCTCTGCTATACGTAACGATCTCTGGCAAAAATAGATGGTAGGTATTAGAAGTGCGTACCCTCTTCTTTTATAAAAAAAAAAAAGACTTGGTTTTAACCCTATGATGTTACAGCGTAAAGAACAACTGGTATATATTTTAAAACAATATTATGGGGGAGGGTAATGGCAAATGGGGTCTGCTGGTGGGAAAATGAAATCACAGATTAAATTACATTCCTGGCTAATAAATTTGCTAGAAGAACAGACCAGAGCAAGTACTAGTAGTACACAGCCCTAACACATTAAATAAAGGTTATCTGATTGAAGAAGGTGGATGGAAGCAGAGTCTTGTTAATCGGCCTGGTTATAATTATTTCTGGCTGGTGAAAAAGGATCCTTGAATCTTACATGTTCAGCTAAACCCAGTGAGCTGGTTCTTTCCTGTATACTCCACTGAGACTGGTTTTCCAGGGCCTCTGTGTGGGAAGGTAGAGGTAGGATAACATAACATTTACTATTATAATAAACATTAAGCCATTATTCAAGGAGTCTCAGACACCGATCTCAACATCCTCATTAAAGGGCAAGATAAAAATAATTAGACACTTATATGGGCTGTACATATTTATAAGTGCTGGTATAAGCATAATATATGAGAGATTCAAAATTATATACTAGCATGTATACATATATGAGATAAAACATAATTACTTAGAAGACATAAAATAATTTAAAAATTGAGTTATGTAGTAAAATAGAAGGGTTCATTTTACTTTGATTTTAACCACTAGCTACAATCATATTTTTAGATAATCAGATTAAGGTCAAACTAGAACTGCTTACCGAAACCCAACTGATAAAATAAAATAGAACCTGAGAGATAGAAGATAGAAGCTTCTTTATGGGATGAATAGGGAAAAAATACACATGAGAATAAATGGAAGAAATCCATAGAAAATTCTGTAGATTTTAAAATTGTGGCTACCCTTGAGTAAAGAATGGGCAAAGGGAAGGGGCCCCCTGGTAAGACTCAGTTATGCAAAATTTTGAAACTATAGATGGGCAGCTAGGAGCATTTGGGGAGGTTGTTGATATCTGAGTGTGATCAGGGTAATAGACAAGGAGTGACATATGTTTGAACTAATTTATAGAGGAGAGGCAGTAGATGTGTTTGGTGATAAAAGATTTTCTACAGAATTAGGGATGAAACACATGAATGAAAATTATGATGTGCGAAGGTTATTGCTGGGAGGTATCGAGGTTAAAAAAAATTGGCAAGCTAGAGAATTTAGTGTTCATGTACCAATGACAAGGAAAATGCCAGCATTTTGTGGCCAGATGCTTAGTATTTCATATCACAAGTTCGGTTGGATACAATTGTGCTGAGCGCTCTTCTTTTTATTTCACTGAATGGCCTCATTAATGATGGACCAGTAGACCTGCCAGGCTCTCATGTTTTAAGGGTTAGAAGCATTTTATACTCTATGTGTGTCTATATGCATGTACACATACGTGTGTGTTTCCCAGAAAATCTTCATCTACATACAGACTCTTCTCTTTCCCATCTTGAGTTCTGTTTGATTATTAGGGAGCCTGATCCCTTGGACTAAGTAGCCAGCAATTGAAGATAGGGAACTCAGAAAGGACCTTAAGAGAAATTTGGCCCTCTGAGTTTTCGATTTCTACTCAGAGTATATTACAGTTGCTTGACTGTTGATTTCCTGGTACTTTGAATATTTAATCTTAGACTTGGTTTCAAGAGACTGCACTTCAGTTCTTTCAATTGCCTGTAGAGGTAAAACAGTGCCTTCCTATTATAGGTATCAGAACACATTTCTACACACAAGCACACTTTTACCAAGCAAAACCACTGAGCACGGAAAACCTTAGTTTACATGTTGCCTGGTTATTCTGACCTCCTTTCATTTGTTTTCTTTGGGAGATGTGAGTAGGCAAGAATTTTGAGCTACCCTGGCCAAGTCATGGTCTCCTTTTTCTCAGAGACCACAAAACATGGCCTAGCAAATGGTTTAAGAGGCACAAGTCAGAGATACTATGGAAGAATACTATGGAAGATACTATGGCTCTTTTTTAGTAGCTAAGAGGAGATGAAAAGAAAATGTTTTCACATCAAAGGCAGGAATATAAGCACGTTCCAGGGAAACATACTCATCCACATTATGGTGAGGCTGAGGTAGAGAGCATCACGTGGGCAGTGTTGTTAGTGTTAGTGTTGTTAGCGAAAAGATGTAAATCCCTTCTGAAAATCCGATACCTCAGGACATCCCTATATGTATCTGGAAAGTCTACTTCAACCAACTGAGCCACCCAGGCACCTCTGGAAAGTCTACTTTATGCTTAACTCTTCAACAACATCTTACCTTTAATATTTTGCAAGAGGAATCATGAGGTAACAGAGGCTCTTGCCTTCAAAAAGAGGCACACAGAAACTGAACATTTAATTTTCTGGAAAAAAAAATCCCAACTAGTAATTATTGTCCAAACCCTTCTCATTTTATTAGGAACAACTCCATTAAATTATGTTCTTCATTCCTCATCTCTTTAATGAAAAAATTACATTTAAATACTCATGTCAAATAGAAACTGAAGCAAAATAGATTGGACTACTCTAGTAATCCCAGAAGAGAAATTTAAATTCCATAGTTAATTTGTAGGCGATTACAAATTATATTTCCAATGCAAATCAGAATGTGGGCTGTGATAAGTTATGGGGATGTGGGGTAAGGTGGGTTGGAAGAATATATTGTTTTCCTGTGTGATGGTGGCCTTGGAAAGAAGTTAACCGGGTCCCTTCAAGCTTGACAATAATAAGGTATCAAAAGACATTAGGCCTGTAATTTCAAATGGCAGCCAACAGAAGGAAGCTTTGTGTGTTAGAAAAAATAAATAAATTGGGATGCCTCAGTCGGTTAAGCATCTGTCTTTGGCTCAGGTCATGATCTCTGTGTCCTGGGATGGAGCCCCACATCAGGCTCTCTGCTCAGCGGGGAGTCTGCTTCTCCCTCTTGCTCTCCCTCTGTGCTCACTGTCTCTCTCTCTCTCTCAAATAAAAAAAACCTTTAAAAGAAATTTAAACCCCACAAAATAATAAATACACAAATAAATTAATTGATTGATTAATTAATTTTAAAACGATAAAATATAAATTTCCCAGGAGTACTTAAAGAAGGTGGTAGTCCATGTTACCATAGGTCATTGTAATTGTCCTTGGACAAGAAGCCATAGGTGCTAGGTTGAAGCTGTCCTGGACCTCCTTGAGGATCAGCTGATAAGAACTCAGGTCAGTTCCCTGAATCACGTCACCCATCTTGTTGAGATAGCACGTAAGTTAAAGGAAATTGTCATCCCCACAAGGCAACCAGCACGAAACACCACATTTTGTCAACAGTTAAGTATGGCTGTTGGCACTGAGAAAGTGAGGTGGGGATTGCGAGCAGTGATTTAAGAGAGAAAGATTGGAACACTTGTGTATAAAAAATGTTAGAATTCTCCCCACTAGACCAATTGAGGCGAACCTTTTAAGACAGAATAAGAAAACTGGAGTAGGAACCAGATTCCTCTGCTGCTCAATGAAATACGTTTTAATGTTTGGAATGCCCTTCTCATTTTTGTTCTCCATTCCCTTTGAAGCTTAATAAACATATGATATGTACTATCTCAGTACAGAATACATAAATGTCCTCTGTGAATGCATATAGAACTAATGCAGCAATCCTAAAGTTAACTGTATACTTTATAGTGTCACATTTGCACATCTCCAAGAATTATCAACTTCTCGCTTCGATATTAGAAAAGAAATAATGTGCTAGAAATTTCTTGACGCATCTATCCACTTAGTCATTTTACTTTTGGCTAGCATGTTGTTTTTTAGATTATGGAAGTAAAGTATTTTTAAAGGTATCAAACTTAAAATTTCTGCCGTGTTTCTGAAAGCTTAAAGAGAAATCCATTAAGGAATAGTAGGAGAATTCAACTGAGTCTTCTTGTGTGTTACTAGCATTTTGCATTCCAAATAGAAAATATGCCAAGGTGCATTGTGTATTAATCAATCAAAATGCAAAAGTAACAGCAAAATTCACCATAACAACCGAGAATATTTCTCAGGGGAGCTTTCATTGAATTGCCTGGGTTTTTGACATGGAGTAACCCAGCTGTCCAGCTATTGATTTGGGCATAATTATCTGCTGCTTAGTAATTATTTACATATGCATTGGAATTGTGTCACTGTGCTTTTCAGTGGGATGGGGAGAAATGGTGAAAATATATTACTGTTTGAGGGCAACACTATGGTTTCCAAGATAAGAACTCATTGTTAGGCTGTTTAGGGGACTGAATTTTTTACTGGATATAATCTCACCTGGAAAAGCAGGGAATATGGCTTCTGGATATTTGTTTCTGGATTTTACATTTTCCCAAAGCCGTGTATCATTTTCCCTTATACACCTGAACTTGAAGCCGTTTCCTAGGCTTGAAAACATTAAAATGTGTGTGCCTGTACACCCACACTTCCTTGACAAGCTTTACATTATGAGAATTTTTTATTATATGATAGTGGGTGTGGCTTGGACCAATGATGCTTACTTACCTTTTGATAAATCTTCACAGAAAAAAGGGGGGATAAAACAGCATCAAGTTCATTGTTCCTAAACATTAGGCTAAAATTAGGGTTTTCAGTGTAACTCATGGGACAATGCTGAAGGATGGCCTTCTGTAACTTCCCATACTCCTGGGAATGACCGCACCAGTTGGACAGATCGAGGTACACTGTTCATTATCACTTTAATAGTTTGTGATCAATTAACTTTTAACTTTGTCCAAATCAACTTCTGATATAACATGGAAACATTTGATTATATACAAATTTCATTTAAATCTGGCTTCAGGGCATGTGGGTGGCTCAATGGGGTGTCTGCCTTAGACTCAGGTCATAATCTGGGGGGCCCTGGGATCTGATTGGTCCCTGGATTAGGTTTCCTGCTCAGTGGTGAGTCTGTTTCTCCCTCTGCTCCTTCCCTCACTTATGCTTTCAGTCTCTCAGGCTTTCTGGCTCTCTCTTGAATAAATAAATAAAATCTTTTAAAAAATTAAAAAAAAAAAAGAAAGCCACCTTCAGCAAGAAAACTGTGGCTAATGTTTCATCACTTGAGAAATTAAAGGTTTGTTTTTTTTTTCCAAAGATTTTATTTATTTATTTAAGAGAGAACGTGAGAGGGGGAGGGTCAGAAGGAGAAGCAGACTCCCTGCTGAGCAGGGAGCCCCATGTGGGGCTCAATCCCAGGACTCCAGGAACATGACCTGAGCGGAAGACAGTCGCTTAACCAACTGAGCCACTCTGGTGCCCAGAGAAATTCAAGTTTTATTCATTAAAGAGAGGTGTTAGTCACATACCTGTGATGCTCACAATCATTTTCCAGTGTTTACATATTGGTAAGGATATTGCAGATTTCTTCTGATTTGTTTGTAAATGACTGAAACACTCAGCAAGATGTTCACTTCAGCTAATTTTGATGTTTTAATATAGATCAGACTCTCATAAGTGTTGATGTTAGATTTCATTTTTGTGACTTAGGTAATTAAACTTTTCTGTGGATATGCCATTTTGTCTATGACCATGTTTACAAAATTTGTAATGGTAATACACCGCTGACCGTGAACATGAACGAGATATGTAAGATCTATCATGGACTTAAAAAAAATGAGTTGAGAAAAAACTGGGATGTTTCTGGAGACTCCTGAAACCCTTCCCAGTTGTTCTTGAATAACAGGAAGAGAGATGAAGATCTCCTTCAGACTGGTCTAATCTAAATATAAAACTCCCTCAACTTCCTCCTGGCTCCACTTATCTCCTTGCTCTTGTTTAATGGAAATCCTTTCATTATCTAGTTAATATAGACATTTATTCAGCTTTTATCATTCATCTTTTCAACTTGTTTGCATTGGTGTTGTTCATCATTAACTGAAAGCTCTTAGATGGCAAAGTTAAGTTCTCTTATGTTCTGCTTCTAAGATGCTTATTATCATCCCACGGTTGAGTAGATAATGAATAAAAGCATTTAAGGGGCCTTTGTTTACATTTCTCCTTACTCCTGGCAGAAAAATGTTTTTCTGTATTGCTTCATCAGGTAATGCACTTTCATATCAGTGGTGAGGCTATGGATGAGCTAAGGGGACGGGACATGACCTAGGGTGGGGTCAAGGCTGGAGAACAGTTTTTGGTGTTAGTGAGAGTTTACAGTCTGGAATCAGACCCCAGGGCATTTTTACGTCACAATTTACTCCCTTTCTGGCCTGAGACTACCCAGCCCAAATTTCTTCAGCTGTAAAATGGGAATAGAATCCCTATATTTATGGCTGAATTGTATCACTGATAAAATTCATATGTTGTAGTCCTAAATCTAGTACCTCAGAACACGCCTGTATTTGAAGATAGGGTCATTATAGAAGAACATGAGTTAAAAAGAGGCATTAGGATGGGCCCTCATCCAGTAGGAACGGGACCTTAGAAAAAGAGAAAATTTAGACTCCGACATGGACAAAGGGAAGACTCAGGGAGACGATGGCCAGCTACAAGCCAAGGAGAAAGGCCTGAAACAGATCCTATCCTTCTAGCCCTCGGAAGGAATCAAGACCTCATCTGGGACTTGCAGCCACCAGAGCTGTAAGACAATTCATGACGGACAGCCCTGATGCAAACAAATTGAGAAGATAAATGATAAAATAATTTCTGTTATTTTTAAGCCGTCCAGTCTGTCATACCATTAGAGCGGCCCCAGCAGTGACCTACTTCATAATATTGTTGCAATTAGGTGGGATCCTATTTATAAAGCACTTCTCACAGGGAACGATGCGTAATAGGTAATCAGCAAACAGTAGTCGAAAAAAACGGTCAGAGGCAAGAAAAGAGAACAAAAGTGAAAACATTTTTATAAATATTTGCTTACATTTGCATAATATATTTGCATTCTTAAGGCCTGCGGGGGCATGGAGGTGGAATGGGAAGAAAATACAGAGAAGTTTCTTTTTGTTTAAAATAGGCCCCCGCCCAAACATGTGAGTATTATGGATCAACTGTATTCAATTGTGTTTTCCTTTGTGGTGGTCCTTTGGGATGATAAATGAGCCCAAATATTAACAAATGAGCCTCACAGGAGGATTTATGATCTTGAACCATGGCGTTCAGATGGTGTCTGCATTTTGAATGCTTCGTAAAAATATGTAAGTAGCGGTGTCTCGATCTATCTGGTTTCATTGGATTGGTTTCACACTTCAGTGCATTCTGGTAAAGAAATATCATGAGCCCAAATAATTTTTACAATTGCCAGTGTTAAAATGATACCCCTTGCTATTCATTTTTGCTCCTCTGAATAACAGTGGTTACTGTACTTACGTGGGTCTAAGAGCCCATTTTTAAACCTCAGTTCTACATGCCAAGCAACCCCTTTCCCCATTAACTTGAAAAAGAAGTTTATTTGCAAGCTATTTTTCAGATTGAGTATAAGATTCTTTTTTTTTTTTTTTACCTCCTAAGAGCATAGTCCTTCTAATTTGAAGTTTAGTAAAATTATAATTTAGAGTAATTACTTCTAAAATGACTGAGTTTCTCATAAGAATGTCAGATTGGCACATTTCTTAAGACATTAGAATTCTTCAAGCACTTTGCCCTTCAACCACATTGATGCGGCATGTTTTATTAAACACTAATAGTCTTCCCAAGTCCTAGCATTAGTAGCTAAGGAAGGTCATTTAAGTGGGGAGGTTATACTGGGTGAAACATTCTTCCCCTTCACATACACTCACATGGCACAGCCTTACCCATAATCAAATAGAGTCCTGAGAAGACTAGTCAAGTATTTTGTCTCGTGTGCTTTGTTTGGTGTGAAGGAAGTTTTGTCAGGAAGACTCTCGTGTCACAGAAACAAGCCACTCATCACTGCCAAGGAAGGTGACTGACTCCTCAGGCCAGCAGCTGGACCGTGACTCTAGCTTTAAAAACAGCACATCACAGAAGAAATACATCAATGATACCAGCAACCACTCATGTCTATAAACTCTTAACACTCAGCAAGGTGGAAAAAGTGGTAAGCCTATTTGGCTAAAACTTCACAGAAGTTTCCAAGGGCTGTTTCTCCTTTAAAGAAGGGATAATAAAGATTCTAACTATTCTGGGTCCCGCTGCCATCGTCTTTCCTGGGACTACTTCAAAGGCCTCCTGTCTGGCCTCTGATCTTGACTAATTCCTATACCTCACCTACCATCTTTCTAAGGCACAAATTGTACCCTGCTTCTTCTCCACTTAAAACCCTGCAGTCACCCCTAATTGCCCTCTGGATGAAGTTTAAATTCCTCAATGAGGTCTACAGAGTACTTCAAGATCTGGCTTCTGCCTACCTCCATGTTCTTTGCCGGCAACATTTTTGTGCCCTATCTCCAGGTGGACAGAACTACCTGTAGTTCCAGGCTTTCTCTGGCTTCTGGGCCTTGGCACATGACGTTCTCACTGTGTACAAGCTCTGTCATCCATGTGTGATCACTAACTACTTCCCCCCAGTTCACCCAAACACTTTGCTTGCTCTGGGACTGGATTGAATGTGCCTTCCAATTGTTTGTCCCACTCCCTACCCCCCAGCCACCCACCCATGTACTTATCCTTATAGTAAAAGTACTGATTACTTGTCTTCCCTACTGGTCCTGAGTATTTGGGGCAGGAACAGAGGGAGGGAGGAAAGGGGCGAGGGAAGGAAGGAAGGGGTGTAGGCAGGAATGGAAAGTACTGAGAGAGGGTAGGGGTCATGGGGAGAAGGGGCCTGGCATTAAAGAGAGCTTACTATTTATCCAGCAGCTTCTTTCATTAAATCTTCATGACAATTCTTTGAAGCAGGAATTACCATCTATAATTACAGACAAGGAATGCAGTCCTCTGAGGGTTCAGCCCGATGTCATAGGGCTCCCAGCTGGTAGGTGGTAGGGTGGGGATTTGAATGCAGATCTGCCCAATCCATCCATCCATCCATCCATCCACACACTTGAGCTCCTCCTCTGGCCCTGCACTCCCTTTTGCATTTCCCAGCCATGTCCTGGAACACCAGAGCAAGATGCCATATGATCACTCTGTGTCCTTGCCACAGTCTTGATCACAGGCAAGTCTAATTCTCAGCAGCTGCTCATTACCCAAGACTTCCTGTGCTTTAGGCTGAAATAGAAATAAGCTCAAAACAAACCTACTGGCCTATTTTTGTTAATCACTCTAAACTAGTGGCTGCAGCAGAGCTGATTCATTTAATTAAGTTTGTAGGAAATATTGCAGAAAGTAAAGGAAAGGCTAGGAAGACTAAATTAAACTTGGAAAAATGGCAGTTTGCATTCTTTAAAGGGATCATTGCCAAATTCATGATCAGATTGCAGTGAATTTGAGCCAAATTATTAAGTTGGTGGTACCCAGAAACCAGGAAATAATTTTATGCTTAGAGTCCCTTGCATCACCGAGTGTCATGTGCCTAATTACACTTAATTAGCTCCTCTGATGACATCAGTTACAGTGTCATATGTCATGAATGGCTAATTGCTTGAGAATCAAAAGCCCTATTTAAATAAACACCAGGGGCTCACTCTGAGGTCTGCACCAACCATCTTTCAAGCTGACAAGACATATCTTTGGTACCTTGGGGCAAAGAAATGAGCATTTTCATAAAGAGATTCAAGACACATTACTGGAACAAGGAGGACATTTTTTGGAAAGCTTCTCTCATCTAATCAGTTATTGCAAAGTTTAAGAATTTTTAAGATACTAGTCATTGAAATGCACAATAACATTTTATGGCCATTTTATCTCACTAAGGTATAATACTATCTTATGTATCTTATATCTTCTAAGCGTACTTTGATTCTGACTGGAAGGTTTCTGCCATGCAACTTAATTATATTTTGAAAGCGCTTCTGGGATGTTAGCTTTACGAAGTTAACCTCTCACTTCTGTTCCAACACCCACACAGGCTAGCTTGGAAAAGATACAGGAAAACAACTCACTAATTCTGTTTGGGGATAATACCTGTGTCTTTACACTTTCCAACGAGGGACATTAAAGGGATTCACTTCCAATTTTCCTCATTTTACATTGGAGAAACAGCTTAGAGGCAAAGTAATTCACCTAAAGGCCCCTATCTCAATTTTATTTCTATTCTACCCTACTCCTGGGAATAGGGTTGGAGCAATTTGTGGATTCCCATGGATGATTATAACTCACTGGTATAAACAGTTAATCGGAATGCTAGGCATCTTTCAAAGTTAAACCATACGTTGATATAAAAATGAAACCTGGGGCACCTGGGTGGCTCAGTTGGTTAGGCATCTGACTTGATTTTAGCTCAGGTCATGATCGCAGGGTTATGGGATCGAGCCCCACTTTAGGCTGTGCACTAAGCAGGAAGCTGCTGGAGGTTCTCCCTCTGCCTCTGGCCACCCCGTTGTGTATATGTGCACACACCTTATCTAAAGAAACAACAACAGCAAAGTTCAGACCTCCTGATGTGTGATCTAGAGTGTATAATACCCAGGATGTTGCCTTTTTATGGAAAACATGTTTGCATTTGATAATCTTTTAATTTTTTTCATAATACCTGTTCATTGCATTTTGCACACTCTTTGCTGTCCTTGGTCTTTTGGAGAACTTGCAGGCTCTCTTGATGTGAGAAAACCTTAGTATATAAAAATTATCCTGCTATATTCAAAGAAAAATAACAGGATAGCCTTTTGTCTGTGTGGACTCCTGAACAAGCCCGCAGAAGCAGGAAGAAGTTAAACAGTGGAAGAAATAATAGACTATCTGTGCTCCAAGACTGGGCAAAACTGAGGCCCAAGGGTATGTGGGTATTAGGTGACCTGCTACAGGTTACCCAGAATATTGGGTAGTGGCTGAACAGGAGTATCACCCAAATTTAATGCTACTTCCATGTCCTCCTTAGTGAAAGACATGTTTATGACAGAGCAAAGGGCAACAAGGGTCAGCCAGAGTCTGTCTTTCTCTCCCCTTACTTCCTTTCTCACTCCTTCCGCTTTCTAAATTATTAAGAAATATTTCCCGAGATGTCTTGAGAATCCCTTTCTTTTTAATCAGGGACTTTCCTTTGAGATCTAAGAAATGATTATAACTACAGAAAGGGTAACAGTTCTGGTTTTCAGAACAAAAGCCTGTATTTTTATTTTTGTGTTTTGGTAGAATTTACTGACTCCACTTACCACTAAAGGAAAACAACACTAAAATAAGATGAATAATACTTGTGGAGGGTGTCTGGGTGGTTCAGTGGGTTAAAGCCTCTGCCTTCAGCTCAGGTCATGATCCCAGGGTCCTGGGATCGAGCCCCTAATTGGTCTCTCTGCTCAGCGGGGAGCCTGCTTCACCCTCTCTGTCTGCCTACTTGTGATCTCTGTCTGTCAAATAAATAAATAAATAAATAAATAAAATCTTTAATAACACTTGTGGTAAATGGCTATGAGAAGGATGAGTCTCCAATGACCCGCTTAGATGGTGCCGCAGTTCAGTGAAAGCGGCACATAGCTCCCCTCCTTCGTGATCAGGAGCCAGATGACAGATGGAGAAGTCAGATAGAGGTAGATTTAAATGTCTGCTTTATTACTGTTGAAAGTTAAACTGAAGGATGTGACCTAGCTTTCCAGTTCTATTGGACTTTCCAGTACTCTTTCTGACTTAGCCATGGGTCAGCTCATCAGCCTGTGGCATGGACGGAATTGGAAGAAAACCACAGTGTGGGAGGGCATCCCAAAGAAAGTGCTAGGCAGGACTCAGGGGAACGTATTCAGCTTCCTCTCCCCCGAGTTGCCAGTCAGCTAAATTCCTCTTTCTTCTATTGGAGAAATGAGTGAGGAAAAGAGAGAGTCTAGGAATGTTGATTAACTGCGGTCTGCATGAAGAGAGGACAAGGACAATTACATTTTTGCTTCTAAACATATTCTGCTGGCTATAAACAATTAGAAAAAAAACTTATTATTAAAACGGAGGTTAAAGGTTTTTTTAGTCAAGCTTATTATAAACATGTGTAATTGTTCACTGTTTTTTTTTTTAAGATTTTATTTATTTGATAGACAGAGATCACAAGTAGGCAGAGAGACAGGCACAGAGAGAGGGAGAGGCAGGCTCCCTGACGAACAGAGAGCCTGATGTGGGGCTCAATCCCAGGATCCTGGGATCATGACCCAGGCCGAAGACAGAGGCTTTAACCCACTGAGCCACCCAGGTGCCCCAATTGTTCACTGTTTAAGACAAAAATTACATACTTTGAGTTAATGGTTCTTGAGCTGTGTACTGAAATCACCTGGGAAGTCAGGTCTAATGAACATTCCTGGGCTCCATTCTTGGAGGTCTAGTGGGATGGGTAAAAACCAGGAATTACTCAGGTGGTCTCATAGTCACATGTTGAGTGATATTACCCAGATACGTCTTTTTTCATGTCCACCGATTACTGAATTCTTTTTGTATTGTGGATCATTATTTACCTATTTCAAGTTTACTTTATTAAAGCTGATGGTCTTTTGTCAAATCACCATTATTAACTTATATTTTTTCTTTTTTTATGTTCATAAAACCAAAATTCTGGAAAAGTGGAACTATCAACAGTTGTTATCTGCCCAGCATGAGGTTACAGCAGAGAGGGAGAGTTTCACATTCTTTTTCCTACACTGGCATATTTTGGCAGTTTTTAATGATAAACTTACATTTCTCTTATGTTCAGCAAAAACATAGTCTCCTATTTAAAAAAAAGGAGGGGGATAAAGGAAGGGAAAAAGGAAGAAAAAAGTCAAATATTGAGGTTTTCAAGGAAAAAGGAAAAAATGTTCTCTTTTTATTAAACTTAACTTGAATCTTGGCCCTACCTGTTACTCGGACACATCTTCTTATTGCTGAGCTGATGGACTTGTGACAAGCTCTTACCAATTCTGCTTCCCTGCTACATCACTCCATTGTAATTTATTTTTTTTTAATATTTATTTATTTGAGAGAGTGAGGGAGAGAACATGAGCTGGGAAGAGGCAGAGGGAGAGGGAGAAGCAGACTCTTCACTGGGCAGGGAGCCCCATGTGGTACTTGATCCTAGGACCTCAGGATCATGACCTGAGCTGAAGGCAGACGTTTAACGAACTGAGCCATGCAAGTGTCCCTCTCCATTGTATTTTAAAATGCATATTACATCATTTCTTTATATCATTTCCATTGTACTAGGACTAAAATCCAAATTTCTCATCTTGCCCTGTAAGGTCCTTTACAACACAACCTGGCTCCATGCTTTTATCTCCTACATCTCTCTATCCTCATTGCCTGCAACAGCACCTGGCCCAAAGAAAGTTCTCTACAAATACATTGGATTAAAGAATGAGGGAATGAATACCCCTCCTAGAGAAACTGAAATGTATGTTTGATTGGATTTCCTTCCAAAACCTACAACTGATCTTTCCCACAGGTACTTATGACACTCCAGGGGACACAGTCCTTTTTCTGGGTTGTATGCCTTTCTAGTTGGACAGTTCTGATCTCTTCTAAAATCCAGCTATGTTCTCCTCTGACGTTGAGATGAAATGGCTGAGTTCACCTAAGACAAAGCAGCAATGAATGCATTCTGACCAGGACTCAGATTATCAGCCTTTATAACTGATTCAGTGGTTTTCCATTTTTTATGGGGGGGGGTCACCAATCACTCTGACAGAATGTCCTTTCTCCTTTAGCTCCCACCCATTCTTGTTTGGACCTCCAAAATAGCACTCTTCCACAGTGATTAAAAAGTTGAGCAGGGACGCCTGGGTGGTTCAGTTGGTTAAGCAGCTGCCTTCGGCTCAGGTCATGATCCCAGCGTCCTGGGATCGAGTCCCACATCGGGCTCCTTGCTCAGCAGGGAGCCTGCTTCTCCCTCTGCCTGCCACTCTGTCTACCTGTGCTCGCTTGCTCTCTCTCTCGCTCTCTGACAAATAAATAAATAAAATCTTTAAAAAAAAAAGTTGAGCAAAAGTCTTTTCATATTCCACCTATAAGACATTGGCATTTTTTTCATTAACTATTAGAAAATATGCTATAATAATTACTGCCATTTTTGGAATAGTATCTGAAGTAAACAAAAAACGGTTCCTGCTTCAAGAATCCATTTGTGGTGTAGTTCACAAGAGAAATTTCCCCTTTTTGCAAAGTATTTGGCTTTGATCCTATAACAAAATTACTCTCAAGAAGTAGATTGCTTACTATATGAGGTGAATTAATTTTTACAGTGATGGAAATCAACTCTTACAGGGCACCAGGGTATCATTTAGTACATTGGAAGAAGTAATTTTCTGAGGAGTGTTTTATGTATTGTCTACTACGCTGAGCAGTGATGGGAAGGGGCCATGACTGGTGCACTCCCCCACTGAGTGCAAGGTGAGAAACTGTCAGAATCATGCATTGCACGTGAAGCCTGGGGGTGTCTCGTAAGGCTGCTTTACAGTAAAAGAAAATTTTTCCATGGTTTTCTTGCCTGCTGAGCTAAATGCAAAAAAGTCAGGGGAAGGAACAGGAAGGCCACCAAAGCATGTCCTTTGCAGGCATCTCTGAATGAATGCTTGTCTCTCTCTACCACCTCATGAATTTTTATTCCAAGGTTAAGCAGTTCTCACAATGTACTGAAGTAGAAAAATAATAGAGCTCTGTTAGTTTGAGCAAAGGCAAAGTAGGCCCAGAGATATATAGAAACTTCAAGGAATTGATGGTTTAACCAGGTTCAGTAGCAGCGTTGTTGCCAGAAGGTATAACCTTGATGCAAAGTTTTTAGAAGTTTCCTTTTCTCTTCTTTCAATTACAAAAAGGACAGATGGTTAGTTTACCTGTATCACAGAGAACCCTTGAGAGGCAGGGGATTTATCTACAGGTGAAATCTGGGAGTGAGCATAGCAGCCCTTTGATTTGGACCCCTGTGCCTTCTGTTCTGTCTTCCGCACTTTCCAATGGTAGCTCAGAGCCAGTCAGCCCTTACCGCATAGCAGCTTCAGTGTGAAGAGCAAAAATAGTGCTAAGAAGGTGGAGGGAAGCCATTTATGGAGGCAGAGTCTCCCTCAACACCAGAAGTCCTCTTGTGGAAATAACAAGCTGGAGTTCCATGACTCGTGTCTGCTCCGCAGGTGTTCAGGTGGGTCATACACTGCTGAGAGTCGGCATCCCGTGTCAGATGTAGGCAGGGGTTGTTGCTGTCGAAAGGGTGCCCTGAAAGCTATGCCAGAGAGTCAGAAAGTTGGCTTCCCAGGGGAAAAGCCACATCACAACCTAGAATGGGAAAACAGGTGTCAGACTATCTGGGCCTCAAGGCAGCTCGAACAAATTTTATAGGTACTTCTTATTGTTTTGTTTTCTATTAGGGCTGTTTTTATTGGGCTGTGGATTTTTTTTTTTTCCTGGAATGCTCACCTTAAAGGTGGTGGTACTGAGCCTAGAACATTGAGAAAGGATAACTGATCCATTCCGTTGAAGGTCTGTGGTTCTTGGACTCAGAAGAAACTGAGCAGAAATTCAAGTCTCATCACTTCCTTTGTTGGGTAGTTCATGATAGCTGAGCTTTTGTTTAATGAATTTCTTTTTTTTTTTTTTAGATTTTTAAAATTTATTTATTTGACAGAGAGAGATCACAAGCAGGCAGAGAGGCAGGCAGACAGAGAGGAGGAAGCAGGCTCCCCGCTGAGCAGAGACCCCGACACAGGGCTCGGTCCAAGGACCCCGAGACCATGACCCGAGCCGAAGGCAGAGGCTCAGCCCACTGAGCCACCCAGGCACCCCTGTTTAATGCATTTCTTAACACTTGTGATCTCTTGAAGAGTTATATCATAGAACTGCCTCCTATTAGGTACAACCATACTTCCAGCTACAACCATACCTCCAGATTTCTATACTTCGTGTATTAACTCCCCTCAGCAACTACCAGAGCACGAACAGAGGAGCCTGGTGGTATCCTGGGGCAAAGGTGAAGACTGTATGTTTCATCATAAAGATATTCTAATTCAAATTTACGTTATAACTCATGATATATTTATTTACAAAAAAAATGTTTTCTCCAAAAATATTTGAGGGAAAAGAATGATCCAAGAAGATGCTCCATGCTTCTCCTGGTGCCCGAACTCTCAGCGGACTTTGCACACCTGAGAAGGTATCTGTGTATCTGAGAAGCAGGGATGTACATATGGTCTGTGTTGTCCTGACTGTGTTGAATTTCTCTCTCATCTGGTACCAGTTTAAATAGAGGAAGGCGGGGCGGGGGTGGGGGGTGGCACCCAGGTGGCTCAGTCAGTTAAGCATCTGCCTTTGGCTCAAGTCATGATCCCAGGGGCCTAAGATCAAGCCCCACGTCAGGCTCCATGCTCAGCTGGGGGTCTGCTTCTCCCTCTGCCCCTCTGCCAACTTTCTCACAGAAAAAATGGGGAAGAGTGTGAAGATTAATTACATAGCACTTGTGCAGCTTCCTGAACTGCTTGGTGGAAGCCTATAAATAAACTGTACTAACTCTATGAGAGTTTACATTTCATACCAAAAATCAATCTCAGCCAATTGTATTGAAAGTTTTGTGCAATTGCACCATTTCCTCGACATACTTTATAATCAGAAGCTCTCATAGTTTAGCTTTGGGTGATTTACAAGAAGTTACAATTTTTATATCTCTCTAAAACACACATGTGAATGTTTATGTTGTTTGAATACAGAAACTAATTGCCATTAATGAGAAGTGTTACAAGCCATACAGTTGTCTTCATTCAACTTTTCAATAAGAAAGAGAAAGGAGAAAACTGGTATATTTCCTGTGAATAGAGAAATAAAAGGAATTTATTCAAATATATGCTAATATACTTTTTTGTGTGATAGGAGGGATATTCTGTCTTTGGGATGCTCAGTGGGGTTCATTGATTATAGGTGTTTTCATTTAAGCGTATCTTTTTCAATTAAATATCAGTAATCACCAGTAACAAGAAAACTCTCCAATACCAGCTTATGAATGAGCCAAAGGGTTTTCAAGAATCGTTCTTCCAGGAGCGACTGTGGTAAGGAGTCATTTCACCCCCAGCAGATAGTCAATTTGTTTTCCTATTTGCAGAGAACAATTAGCATTGTATACTAATGTACATTCACAAACACCGGAAGAAAAGCAGTAAACAATACGAGAACTGCTTCCCCCTAAGGCTCAATTGGCCTAAATGTGAAATTGCCAATATATCATGTCCTCTTCATTCACCCCTGCCTTCACACAGCACTTTCTCTACTGAAAGCCTCATTCCTTCTGTCCTCATGGCAAACTCTCACTTAGTGTCTCTTATTTGCTTTCCCTGGCACCTCCCCCTTAGACAAAAATAATTACTCCTTTTCCTATATGTGTTCCACTTCTAATAATACACTTGGAGATATTTCTAATATAGTAGGTTTTTATAATCCATTTTAGCTATTGGCTAATAATCTCCCCGAAGCAGGAATTTAATAAGGATGAAAACTTGTTTAGTCATCCTTTTTTCTTGCTTTCTTGTGTGCCTTGTTATTTTTGACTGAATGTCAGACATTGTGTTGGAAGACCAAAAGAGACTGAGTAGTTTAAAATCCAGAAATGGACACATCTCTTGCTCTGGCAAGCCATTATTGTGGGTGGTTGTGTCGAGAAGCTGGAGCTAGTGTGTTAAATTAAGATTATGCAAATTATGACCAGCTGAATGAGGAGGCACGAGCCACCCACACGAGGTCAGCAAGTAGTTCTTTCAGCATCCAAACTCCCACTTTGGGGAGGTAAAAACCCCGGGCTCATTTTGATTGAAGTCGCAGTTTCAGTACACCCACAAAGACAGTGAAGTCACAGGATTCGTTACTTACAGATCCCAGAAATGGGGGATGAGTGTGCAGTGAGCTAAGAAAAGGTCAGTCCTCTGTCCCAGGCTGTGGGTGAGCAGGAGGTAGAGAGCAGGGTAAAAGCCTCTATTACTTGAAAGGTAGTTGAGGTGGAGGTCACTAACTTTTTATGGGCTTAACTCCAAATAGCTGTCTTAAAAGCTCTCCCAGAAAAACTAAAGTGGGAATTTAGAGCAGATATCATAATATCAAGTTCTCATAGAAATGTCCAGACTCTGGGTGCAAGCAGGGTTATCATATCATAAAATGCCTAGGCAGCAACTCGGAAAAACAAAAGATGTTTTCCTCATGACTGTGATTGAGTCCGTCTAGCCTGTAGTTGGCTTGGTTTGGGTTTTATTGTTGCTGTAGTTAACCATGAGTGTACCATGGACTTCAAATTCCTCCAACAGTGGGCTGCTCTCACCTTGTGCTTCGAGTAGACCCTTCAGTGCTAAAGTAGTTTTGTTAATGTTCCTGCTCCATCCTCAGACTCTAGCAGCTCCTGCATACCTGGGCCATTCCGGTCCTTCCTCCAACAATAGACTGTAATTGCTTTTTACTAAGTCCTAGACTTATGATGGGGCCAGTAGTATTGGGGATGGGGTGGGGTTTGGAGGCATGGTGGGAGGGGCCCTCAGTTCTTATGGCCCATCCTCATTCTTAGCAAGGTTCTGTGAATCTGAGCCTTGGGAGTAGGGCTTTCTCAGCATCCTTGTCCCTCCCCTCCCATCCCTATCCCCTTATCCAGGAAATGGATAGGAGAGAGCTTTCTGCTCCTCTTCTACCAATGACAGATGGTTGCTTGGTGTCAGTGCAAGATTTAGGGCCTAACCAAGTTCCCTGCCTCCCCTTCTCTGGAAACAGGGCTTTGGCTTCTATCTCTCCCCACAAGCATTGGAATCCTGACTCTGCTATGGGACAAGAGGATTTCCTGACTCCCTTGGCCCTCATAGCTTAAAGTTTTTGCTTCATTAGGAGAATGGCCTGAGGAAATGGATGGAGTTTTGTGTTCTCCCAAGTGGTGCTCAGTGACTTTCTGACCCTTGTGTCACTGTTCTTGTTCTTCAATCCTGCCCTCAATCTTATTCATGGTCACACAGCAAAGACCTGCAAGAGGGTGTCCTTCTCATGTGTGGGGCTCCCACTTATTGTAAACTCCCATGCTAGTGCATACTTGGTCCTTAAAAATGTATGAAATCAAAGCTACTTTTGTCTTACCAGGTTTTCCCATACCTGGCCAATGGCAGAACAGTTTTTGTGTCCCATATTTCTCTGGAAGAATTTGTCCTTCTTTGGTATTCAGTTCATTAGGTTGCCTTGTGACTTCAACTCTCTGATGAGCTTCAGAAAAGTCATGATTCTATAGGTTATTTGCCCCCCCTTTTTTTTTCATTGTTAAGGAGAGAGTAATTTGTGAGTGTATGGCTTTCTACTTCTCAAATAGAAGTGGAACATCCCTGGTACGATCATGTAAGTGCCCAACATCGGCAGAAGGTTGGGGACAGAGGAGACATTCCTTAAACTATATTGAGCCATATTTCTTCTCATTCAAAAGCTCCATATATCATATTGCAAGAACTATCCCAACATTTCCCTTTACCATACCTCCTCAGTTCTTTCAATGAGAGTGAAATGGTATAGAAAAATCCTTTCAATCTTCTGTTTTGATTTTCTTTTTCTTTTTTTTTCTTTTTTGAGGGGAGAGCTTGTCAGTTAAATAGCAGCATATTTAAAACTTGACCCAATGTCTGTTAACCCTTCAATCCTAATAAGCAAATGAACTTGTCTCAAACACATTCTATTATTTTTAAGACGGATCTGAGCCAATTCTTTTTCCTTGTTGCCCAAAATAAAAATTCAGGTAAAATAACTATGACAGCTTATAACCAAATTACTATTTAGCAGTCTTTAAAAAGTTATCTAAAAATGTGCAGCATTGGAAAACTCACCTTACACTGGGGTCCTGGATAGCTCATGCTGAAGTGAGGCAGCCTGCGGCTGGTTGGTTGGGGTTTTGCTTATATTTCTGGCACTTCATAGTAGTGGGGGAAGGGAATGGCCTATTTGCAGTGTGGTGAAAAATCAATTTTCATCTTCAAAAGATGAAACTACCAAGCAGGATATTGACTTAGAAATAAAGTGTTTCTTAAAGACTTCCCATTTCCTATAAATGTCAGACCTAAACCTAAGAGTTCGCATGATTTAAAGTTTATTGCTAATTTCAAACAAACATGCACATAGCTCTGTCTCAAGAAAGAACTAGTTATATATAATTTTCTTGCAGAAGAGTTTGCAACATATATAGAACTCACGTCAGAACACTCAAAACTAGTCATTTTTTTATTGATTAGGTGTGACTTGATCGCTTTCCATTTATTTTCCATTTTAAGATTTTACTCTTCTTTGTTCCAAAGATAAATTATTTCCACGTTTGTATGATAAATGTTATATAACGGTTTGACAGACCTTTAATTCCCCTTTGCTACGTGTAACATGCATAGTTGTTGTCTAAACTTTAGCAAGGAATGTGTTATTAACTAGTTGAGGGAGATCTTTAGTTCTCTTCTGGCCTTGAAGGCTAACCAGTATGATGGCCATATTCCAACATACAAAGTAGACATGGATGGGCAAAGAAGGATGGAATCCTCAATCACTGGGGGCGTGGTGGGGGGAAGGAACAGCAGTCTTGCAGGACATGAGTAGACCTATCTTTAGAAGGAGTGCTTTGGAGAATATTGAAGAGTCTGTTGTTGTCTTGTTGCTTGCCTCCTGGCAGCTTTATGTTGAGTGGGTCTATCCTGACTTGAAGCATACACCTGTGTGCTATTTTAAGGAGAGAAACAAGGGAGGCAGGAGGAACAGGGAAACCATGAGAAAGACAGAGGTTATTCTTTTTATAAAAGAGACTCAACATTATCTGAAAGGATTACTTAAACTATTGGATCCAACTAAGCTTTATACTGGATAGCAATATTGAATGCTTTTTACTATTAACCTGTGGAGGGGAGCTTGTGAGGTAAACAGGTCAGCTGAAGATAAAATAATTACTTCTCTTCCCCTGTGTATTCATATTGAATTATGAATAAAATTGATAACTCTACTACACATGTTTGAGAAACAAGTATTTGCCTGAAACTGCCAGAAACGAAAGAAATGTAATCTAGTCCCTGCCTCGAAAGTGCTTTTCATGAACAGAAAATATCCCGAAATTACCATCCTCAGTCCCCTAAGTACTGCCCTTCTTCTCCTTACCTCTCACCCATTTCTCCTGCCTCAGTGAACAGACCTATATGGAGAATGCCAGACAAGGATCACCACAGCAACGATAACTACAATTTACATATGTGCTTTCTTCGTGTGAGATATGGTGCATCTGGTTTACATACATTATTTTATTCCTTGTGAAAGTCCTGCAAAAATCCATCTTAAGAATTCTTAAGATTTTAAGTTTAAATGGATGCTTGGGAAAATCAGGTCCCACTTTTTGAATAAGGAGCAAGCCTGCATACTCAGCTTGTTTCCTTCGCACGTTGGTGCCTGGGAACCTCGCACTGCTGTTTCTCCACTCTGGGCACTTGGACCTCCCACTTTTAGGTGGTGTGGTGGGTAAGAGCAAGGACTTGGGAGTCTGACGCCCAGGGCAGGGCTTGAGTCCTGACTCTGGCAGGCACAACTTTGTTAGCTTGGACACATCACTAACCCCCTCTCGCCTCAAAGCCTTGACCTGTAAAATGGGATTATAACGGTAAGCACAGCATGGAGCTGTCTGAGGTTTTAAGAGAGTTGTGTGGAGGGCTTAGCACAGCACCTAGCTTCTCTCAGTCACTAGATGAGAGTTCTGTGGTATTAGTATTGTTTTTTCATATTGAGGACTGAGTTGAAAATGGCATTACTTCTCCTGTCATCTCATAGCACTTAGATTTCTTTAAAAACCCCAGAATTAGTCTCATTAACACCAGCCTCACTGTTCTCCAAACTTTTCTTTTCTTTTCTTTTTTTCTGAAGATTTTTTATTTGTGAGAGAATGAGAACACAAGCAGGGGAGCAGCAGGCAGAGGGAGAAGCAGACTCCCTGCTGAGCCAGGAGCCCCCACTGCGTTTGATCCCAGGACCCTGGCATCATGACCTGAGCCATAGGCAGATGCTTAACTGACTGAGCCACCCAGGTGTCTCTCTCCAAACTTTTCTTGACATAATGGCAAAGTGGCATTTCTAAAATTCAGAATGGTTCATGTCACTCCAAAACTTCATTCCCCATAACCCATTCCGTGCCCACTGGTTAAACTTCATTTCCCTGTACTTTCCCTCACATGTCTTTTGTTCCAACAAGAGGGAACTATTTCTGCTTCCTAAACAGGTCCTGCCTTGGCACAGGCTATTCCCTTGGACCAGAAGGCCTTTGCTTGACTAATTTGTTTGGCAAGCTCCTGAGCACCCCTAAGAGCCAGCATAAACTTTCCCCTATCCGGGAAGTCACTCCTGTATGACCCCACACCTAGCAGATTTATTTCTAAATAAGCTCTTCTTAGTTACTCCTGCAGTTATGAGTGTGTCCCCATCACGACCCCATCGTCCCGAGGCTCATTGTTTGCCCTTGTGTTCCTACTAAGGACAGTTATACTGTCTTACTCTCCCAGTTATGCCTAGGGTTCCTCCTAAGGCAGGCACTTAGTAAGTGACTAATACACAAGTGTGGAGAAGCAGCCTGGTTCACTCCATTGGCTGGTAAAACAGAACCAAAAAGATGGGGGGGGGGGCGGGGTGGGTGTTAAGAGAGGAGAGAACAGAGAACACCAGACATGTGGTGAGCCGGAACCAGGGGAAACAAGTTTTAAGGGGAGGGGCGGTGATCACAGTGTCAAGTATGCCGCCGTGTACACAAGATGAGGACTCCAAGTTGTCCACTGACATTCGCAGTGTGCCCACCATTGGTGGCTTTGTCTGGTGGTTTTAAGAGAGGTGGTTGGAAAGCCAGAGTGGGTTGGGTTCGAGAGAACATGTGGGAAGCAAATTGTGGGGCAGTAAAAACAATGTTTTCAACGAATTTCACCAAAAAAGAAAAAGGAGAAAAATCAGGAGGTTTTTATTTATGTATGCTATTTTATGACTTCAGATTGGTTTTTACTAAGTGTGTGCTGCCTTTCTAGAATAACAGTAATGGTAATAATAATAATAGGTAAATATTGTGTCTCTACTGTGTGGCAGGTATGGCTTTTCTAAACACTTATGTAGTGCTTCCAATCCTTATAACCACTGTATGAGGGAGAGGTAGTTTTTATTCCCCTTTTATAGATAAAGAGACTGAGGTACAGAAAGGAAGTAACTTACCTTACACTCACAAGGCTGACCAGCGGCGAACAAGGTTGGAGCCCAGACATTTGACCCCAGTACCCAAACTCTATGCCATCTCCCCACTTGAAGTCTCTGCTTAAAATAATGTTTTTATGACAGCCATATATAGCATGGACACTGTTGGTCAGGATGTCACAGAACACAGGAATTCTCAGAAGGTTAGTATTTGTAAAAACTGTACCGTGCCCATTATAATCTATTAACCCAGTGAGGGATGTTCAAGTGCAGCTGTGATGGGGGCGGGGGGGAGACCGCATTCTATTTTATTAGCTTAGTGAAACAAGGCTGCCAAATAGACATTTGCAGTGATAAACCTTAAAAATCTGTTTGCTTTATTCTCTGTTCTCAATACTCTGTACCTTCTGTACTTTATTCCCTATTTTGCATACTCTGTCTCCTGAAACATACTCTCTCCATTTGCCAGTTGCCTCATGAATCATCCACATTTTTTTTCTAAGATTTTATTTATTTAGTTGAGAGAAAGAGAGCAGGAGTGGGAATGGGGGGTGGGGAGCAGAGGGAGAGGGGCAAGCGGACTTCACACTCAGTGCAGAGCCCAACACGGGGCTCGATCTCACAACCCTGAGATCATGACCTGAGCCAAAATCAAGAACTGAATGCTTAACTGGCCACCCAGGTGCCCCATGAATCATCCATTTAGGCCAACTATTTAGTACCTGACTCTCTCTGTTACTCCTTAACTTACTACAAAAATGTATCCTGAATTCTTTCTTTCATTATTTTTGGCTCTAATAATATAGCAACTGGTACAATTTGTCATTCATTTGCTTTTTGGTGTTTGTGGAGCAAAGGACTGTCAGACATAATTATGTCAGTAGCATATTAAGAAGCAAGACCTATGTACGTTCACACTCATGAGTAGACATGTGGCTGCAAGGGAAACAGATTGCAGTATTTCTGAAATGTAGAAATTCTGAGGTCTGCAACTGGAAAATAAGACTTTTGATGCTGTAAAAACTCATACAAACCCATGCTCATGGACTAATGTGATTTTTCAATGAAAATGCAAAATTATAAAATGTTACTACTAAATAGAGTACTGATGAAAAGCAATTATTGGAATGCAATGTGCTTTTTAAAATGGATTGGATCTCAGAGAAAGGGCCATCAGTCAGCATCCTTCATTTTGTGTTGTAATTGCAATTTCTAGGCCATCTGAACAATTGTGTGACCCTTGAGAAAAAGAATTAGTGATTGCAATCATAGACTCCTAATCAGGCATCTTGAAAGGAGCAATACTTGAAAATCTTCCTCGTATACAAGGGCATGCCAACCAGATTTGCCGTTTCTCTCATATATTCCTGCTATGAGTTAGAGTTTTAGGTTTGCTGGTAATTGTTTAATCGAATTAGATCAAAATGGAAGTTGAAATGGAGAGACTGATAATGGCATCTACAGAAAATGGGAACTGTTGCTCTAATTGCTGTCACTTTATGAAGCTTGCGGGAAGTCCATAGGAAATACTAAAATAGTGTCCAGGTGAAAGGTTGGTCTCTTCAAATAGTTAAAAATGATGAGGCAGGGACATTGCATGTAATTCACGATGAAAAATAAATATAATATTATTCAACTGAGTTTCAGATTTATTTCTGATGGAACGTGAATGGGTCTTGTTTTCTTTGCTGTACTATTTTGGGCATGGGTATTTGTTTTTGGAATCTTGTTGGAGGATATCCGTGTCTGACATGAACACTGTGACATCTTGCTCTTCTGCTTATAATGAGCCATTCTCCAACAGAATCAGGAGAGTAATTTATATGGATAAGCACCTGTTGTTAGAAACAGTGTTTTAAATCAGATATAGAGAAAGGATTTAAGGTACAAATGAATTATTCACTCTGAACGAAACACGGAGCTGAGAGCGGGTTGTAATTTGTAATTTAACAGGGTTTTTTCTTGAAACATGCATGCTATGCCTATTAACTCCTTCACTTAAGAAGGGCCTTCAGTGTTCCTGGAAGCTTTTGTGTATTTCTTTGGATATCAGCTGATTCCGTTCCATTCATAGATCTAGCAGGCTGCCGACATTTTGATATTTCTAGCTTTTCTTTCTTTTATAACCGAAATGCAATCCATGGAAATGGAAAATATTTTCTGATTAAATAGTTGAACGAATTTACCATTTTCCTAGATTAGCATTTAGCAGTTCATTAAAAAAGCATTAATGATAATATAGAGCTTTAAAGGATGCCAATGATTAAATAGCCCAAGGCTTTTGTTGGTGGTAACGTATATATGTTTTGCAACAAGATTTTACTTGGGCACCATATTTGTGCAGTTCATAGCTCATGAATATCAGCTTGTGTTTTTTACCCTTTTCTTGTTTCTAGAAGCTTGAGTTTTGTGTATATCTTCTCAGAGACTATTCATTTGCTTTTGTGATTTGCAACTACAGCACTGAATCAACTGGACTGAGACCATTCCAATTTCACTTTGGGCCGTTCTCACATCAGTGGTCAGAATGACCTTTTAGTCACTCCTGTCAAGACTTGAATCCAACTAGTCTCAGAGGTAAAAAGTCAAGGGGTTATCCACTTAACCACCCGATTCTCCAGGTAAAACTTTGATAGCCATTATAATTATTTTATGCTCTCCTCCCTCAGCCCTGGATTGCTATAGTTAATGTTATGTCAGAATTTCCATTATGATTCATGTTTTTCTGGGATCTACAATGGAAATTCTTCAGGCAGAAAATGGGCACCTATGGTTATCACAGAAAAGCTGTTTTAAAGCGAAATGTCAAGTGAGCTGCTGAGATTTTGCCGAGTTAAAACACCTGGCCTGCTCCACATTCGTTCTCTCAGATGATACTAATGATCAGCAACTCGTGAGTTAGTTTTTAGTTCCTCGAAATTTGAATTTATCTTTGTGAAAATGTATTGAATGGATCCCTTTGATGAAACCAGAAAGTAAGCAAAAATAGGTATTTCCATCTTAACTCTCATTTACAAGGAAAACTTAATTTTTTCCCCTCTGATTAAATTTTTCCCTATGACAGAAAACAGTTCATATTGGGATAACTGGAGAACTCTGCAGGCCTAGTGGTAGCTGACTTGTGTCGGAGAGGGTTTGGTCATAAATCCATGTTTTAAGTTGCATTTTCTTGAAAAATTATTATAAAAGTTTTGGAAGGATGTGGACTGTGTTTCAAGACACTGTTCCAGCAGCATCTCTTTTTTTTCCTTTCGATTGAAGACTGACTTTACATAGGCTGAGAAGCTATCAGACAAAGCAAATAAGGGATTTTGTCTCTTCCTGTGAAGATCACTGCTCTCTGTATGTTTTCACTGAATATTAAGACTTAGAATACAAAAGCATATTTCTGAATAATTAAATCCATATCAAGAAAGCACATAATTGGCACTCAGGAAAGGTGTTTTTTTTTTTTTTTTTAAAGACGGATGAAAAACAAATTTAACTAACAGGGTTTCAAAATACAAACACATAGGAAAAACTGATTTTATGACTTGTGTTAGGTATCGACTCTTCATTCCTTCATGACTTGATATTGGCTGCCAAAATGATATATATGCCTAATACGTTCTCACTAAAACACATAATTTTTGCTTTAAAAACCAGCACAATCTAGAGAGAGACAATTATGTGAAAAGCACTTATTGATGAAGAGAGTAATGTACAATGGAAAGAGCTGGCTAAGCATTTCTGAAATGAAAGCCTGTTGTTTACTGAAAGATTCTACTCTCTTTTACTGGTTTTAATTATTTCCAAGTTGACAAATTGTGATCAATACTCTGTTATTGGTCTGATAATTAACAGATGATGGCCTGTCTCTATGAATAGTAAATGCTGGGTACTAATTAACATTTGTTTTGATTACTTGGTGTTTAGGTGTCAAAGACAGATATTATAATAGCATAGAATGTTGGAAGAGGGGTTTTTTGTTGTTATAGCCTTTGATTGTTATCAGAAATAACTATTTGGTATGTGTATGTGAAGGGATGCCTGATTTCTTTTACTGCTCACTGTAGTATCACCATGGTAGTCTGAGAACTTGTCTAAAAGCCTTAAGTATTTCTAATGAATTTTATGTATGACCTCTTAGTTTCAAGGGAGAGAGAAGGAATCAGCAATCAAAGTGGAAATGGTGAGATTCCTGAACAAGGACTAAAAGTGCCAAATGTGGTTGATTGATCTATCACTGATTTAAATTTTAATATAGTACGAAGGGATAGTCTGAAGTCTTTAGAGTTTCAGAGGTTATATAATTTATCATTTTGTTAAAGTCTGGTTATATTTTATAATCTTTTAAAAAAGTCTACTTATTCTTTTCCATTCAAGGGGGAGTTTTACTGGGGTTTCAAGGTGTGTGGTTCACTATAGAGATATCTAGTGGGTCCCCATGGTGGAAATGTTGGGGGAATGGGAAGACCAGAGAGCTAGTTTTTTCCCTTAGCCTGAAGTTTTCATCTCTTTTCACATGTTCATGGATGTACTATAATTATGGGGGAAAGTGTATGGCCTCTGGATTTAGGCTTGGCTTTAAATCCTAGATTTAAACCTCCCTAGCAGTGCAACCTTGGCCATCATTTTGGGATCTATAAAAATGCGACTAATATTCTCTCTCTAGTTGGGTAGATATGAGGATTAAGTGAGATTATATATATCAAGGTCTGCATCAGTCTGGGTTTACAGAGAAACAGAACAAATATGTGATACATATAAAGGAATCTGTTATAAAGAATTGGCTCATATTATTATAGAGGCTGAGAAGTCCCGAGATGCAGAGTTGGCAAGCTGGAGACCCAGTAGAGTTGATGGTACATACAGTTACAATCTGAGTTCAAAAGCCTGGGAACCAGGAGAACAAATGGTGTAAATTCTGGACCAAGTCCAAAGGCAGGAGAAGACTGGCGTCCCAGCTCAAAGACAGAGTGAATTCTCTCTTAGTCAGCCTTTTGGTTTTTTCCAGACCTTTAACAGATTGGACTAGACCCACCCATATTAGGGAGGTCAATCTACTTTACTCAGTCTTCCAATTCAAATGTTAATCTCATCCAAAAAGTCCCTCCACAGATTCATACAGAACAATGTTCAAGTGAACAACTAGGTGCTTCATGGCCCAGTTAAACTGATACAGAAAATTTAACCATCACAAGGTCCTATAATGATACTTGGCACACAGTTAAGAGAAGAGAATCTAGAGGTGGACTGAATCCTTTCAAATGCCGGCACAGCCACCTTTTAGTAAAGTGACAGCAGCCAAATTTATGTAACATATGAGTGTCTCAGTATCCTCATCAGTAAAATGAAAATATTATCAACCTCATGCATCTGGTTGTTGTACAGATTAAACAAGTTGATCAATATATATATATAGCTTGGCACTCATCGGTAGTACTAGTACTAGTGCTAGTCATGTATTTCCCATTATGAGTATCTTAATTATGTGCTAAATAAGTCATCACCATTTTACATCTTTAGTTCACTCATTTAAGATATTAACAGAAAATTTCACTGCAAATTACTCCTAACTTAATCTGAAATGTTGGAAATATCATAAATGAGAAAGTGTTGATTTCTCTAACAACAGATAATTTATGCAATTTACACTGAACAGCTATCCTATACAGTGAGACTCAGGAGGGTTAACACCTGGGGTTCATGGTCACAGGGAAGCAGGGATTAGCATGTGTATACTGATATTGGCACATCCTTTTTTTTTTTTTGAAGGTCTGAGTATTGAAGATGAGGGCTCACAACACTCACAAGGCTGTTGTAGACAGACTGCACTTTTCATATTTTGACCAAGGGAGACCTAAAAATATATTAAAAAACTAACCTTTAAGCATGGGTCTTCATATTTAGTCTAAAAATTGGATTTCTCTTTGTCTCATTTTTCTTCCTTAACTCGACATGTTCCAGTTGAAGGTATAAATTTTCACCTGGAGCCTGTTCTTAAAATAATTGACTTTTTATGCTGATTGATTAAACACCAGATGTGTTTAAACATAATTTGTATTTATTCATATTAACTAAAGAAGACATACCAGTTCTATTTGAGGTTTGAACTCTTCTCTATGAAAGTAGTAGTGTTATTTTTTTTTAATTTTTAAAAATTTTTTTTTAATTTATTTATTTGTCAGAGAGAGGGAGAGAGAGCAAGTGAGCACAGGCAGACAGAGTGGCAGGCAGAGGCAGAGGGAGAAGCAGGCTCCCTGCTGAGCAAGGAGCCCGATGTGGGACTCGATCCCAGGACGCTGGGATCATGACCTGAGCCGAAGGCAGCGGCTTAACCAACTGAGCCACCTAGGCGTCCCAGTAGTAGTGTTATTAAAACATAAAAAGACAAATCAGTATTTTACTGTGAGATACAAAGAGAAGATTGGTGGTTGGTTAGGTGAATGTCTGAATACATATGAGTGTTATATAGCATGTAATGTTATTATACATGCATTATAACATGTATTATATGTAATAAATAGACATTTGTGGGGGGCAAGGTCTTTTATACTTAACAGTGTGTCCTTCCCTTCTTGGGGCAGGCTGGACTTGTGTTTTCTGCCTCCACTGAACTTTTCCAGAAGGATTTCACTGGGCAACACTTAATTAAACTTCATTTCCTTTTTTTACGCTCCAGGTATTATTATGCCGCTCCCTTCAAGAAGTAATTTGTGCGTTGTTTATTGGAGCTATGAATTTAATCATTTTCATCCCACACTAGTGCGGGATGATATGATAAGATGTGTTGACATCTCTTTGGAGCATGTTTTTGTCTCCATTGTGTGTTGTTTTGCCAGAATACTGAAGGCAGCGTCTGTCTTACGGCACATCTCCCTAAGCTCCTCTTGTTAGGACACTGGTGAATTTATGTTACTTGTCCCGGTAGATGTCTGAAGTTTTAAAATAAGAGTCATCCTGGAAAAGTGGTTTAAGGTATACAAGGTATAGGTTTGGAAAGGAAACAAAGGTGGACTGGCGCTAGAGGTGAGCTGTTTTTTTGCCCCTCAGCTGAAATAGAGTGGGATGAATAAACAGCCCAAACTCTCCCAAGCAAATCATCTCTCTATTAGGCACCTGCGTGCGCATGTGTGTGTATCTCACATTTCACCTGTATTACATGTGGGCTTGTAAACATATGTGTTTATGTCTAATGCACAAGCCAGGACACCAGTTATTTCCTAATCTTAGGAAAAAAAATATAAAAAGGAATGGTACAAGCTAAGGAGGATGGAGGGAGAAAATGATATGATAATAATAATGACTGATACCTTCTGAGGGTTTATTATGTGATTGTTATTCTCAGCACTTTACACGTATTAAGAGGTATTGTACTTCTGAACATACCTGTAGCAGAGGGTAGATTGATGTCCTAAGGGCCTGAGGAATCCACGCAGACCTCCGTCTGCAGGAGTTACAGACTCAGGGTCAGCAGCTCGTGCCCCTGACAGAAGCAGTCCTGGGATGAAACACTCGTGAGCACGGGTGCCTGTCTGGCCACCCCCGATTGCTGCAGATTGCCAAGAATTGGTACAACTTCCAACTTTTAATTACCAGGGATATTTGTATGTTAAATATCTTGATTTTAAATTTCTGGGAAATCATTCAAAATCGGTTATTTGACATACTAGGAAAGGTATAGCCCACCCACCCACCCGTAAGCCGGACTCCTCTTGCGGGCCACTTGCTGTCTAAACCTCTAGAGAATTAGTGTCAGCATCAGGCTTGTGAGAAAACACTGCAGAGCACACAGGTCCTCAGTGCTTTCTTTCTTTCTTTTTTTTTTAAAGATTTATTTATTTATTTGAGGGAAAGACAAAGAGAGAGAGAGCCTGAGTAGGAGGAGAAGTAGAGGGAGAGAGAATCTTAAACCAAGCGCTATGCAGGGCTTGATCCCAGGACCTGATACCATGACCTGAGCCAAAACCAAAAGTTGGATGCTTAACCAGTTGATCTACCACTGCCCCCCTCAGTGGTTTCTTTGGGAGGTCAGGTGACTACTTAAAAGCTCCACCTGCTTATGACAAAGTGGGGAAAAGACATCACAGTAGTCAAAACAGATTTCCCTTTGTAGACAGCAGCACCGCTTCTGGCTCTCTTTTCTTTACGCTTAGCTAAACCTGCCAGAATCCAAAACTTCAGTGAAGCAGCTTTACTCAAACCCTAGGTCCTAGTTTTATTTTCTGCCAAAGAATAATTGAACAGCAAACGACTTAAACGACCATAAATGGTATATCAGTTCCTTAGGTCAATGGACAGAAATTTTTAGGACTGTTATTCTCTTTTCTGGAAGGAGGAAGAAATAGGTGATTTTCTAAGCAAATAGGTGGGGAGTCATTTTAAATAAATATTTATTTACATGAGTTTGTTATTTATATTTGTTTAGATACATCATTTTAAATTATCCACATTTTAAATTATTTATATTATTGGTCATTTATATTACATAGTTAAAACTGTTTATATTTATTACACTATCTATTCCTTTGTCATGTGCATTGCTACCTCTTCAAAAGAAGTAGGTTCTAGATCAGAGAGATCTATCCAGAGATGTAAATCAGAAAAGCTGGGTGATTTCCCCTTCCTTGCAAGTCAGGGTGAGACCTACACATGAGTATTTGGGGAAAAGATATTATAATATCAAGATATCTTGATATTAATGTGCCTTTCTGAAAGTAACACTAGAACAAATGATCTTTAGATTATATTTGATTGATTTCCCAGTACATTTCATTATTTATCCTAGATCTGAATTCCACTGGAATTCACCCACCCGTGGGATTCAAATGCAAGGAAGTATCTTATTTTATGTAATAAAGAACTTTCTTTGCCGTTGTACACAAATCAGCTTGTGTTTTGGGTTCCAAAGATATAGATTCACCCAACCTTAACCTTGGCATGCTACTACTTTCCTTTTCTGGAACTTAGACCTTGCTTCAGAATGTTTTATCAGTTGTACAAATGAAAGCAGAAATAATCTGGCGATTTTTAAAATGCTCATTTTTTTCTAAACACTGGGTGGATTTTTTTTTTCTACAAAAGGAGGAGAAATTTGTAAATAAGTAAATAAGATAAAATCAATTGCCTAATATGATTGTGACCTGTCTGCAGAAGGATTTTAGCCTCAGTTGCTTTGTTCTGTAAGACATACTCATGGTTTGTTAACATCAGGCCCATCCTCTGTATGAATATTTCCCAGTTACCTGTCAGAGCAATTGGGATTTCTGTGAGAAGCTTGACATTATGTTAGGAAAGCATATGGCCTGGGTTTTAAAATGGACTGTGTTAAGTGTGGTATTTAGTTTGAAAAATGGGAGGGGTGTTTCTTCAGGTATATATTCAGGTATTCACCACAGAATGAGATCTGTGGGATTCTCTCTTAGATTTTTCTTGAAGAAAACAGGGAAATGATGAGTTGAGTCAGAGACCTGGTTTTAGAATAAATCAGGATATTTGGATATTAGATCTCCTAGAGGCAAAGAGATAGAATGCTACTTTTCAAACCAGAAGTTGGAGAAACCCAAGGTGGACCCTGCAGGGAAAACGTGTTCCTCTACTGGGGGTCTGTGGAATTTGCAAAGCCCCTGGTTTGACACGCTTGACTCCTTTCTGAAACTGGTGATGTGTGGGACCCCTTTGGACCAGCCACCCTCTCCCATGATGTTTGCATTCTCTGCTGCCCTAGGGATCTTTGATAAAGAAGCTTCAAAGCCCTTGACTAGATAATTACTTAAAATTTTCTGGAATTTCACATTTGTTTGCAGGGGTCTAACCAAGTTTGACCAAATTGAGGAATGACATCAATGTGTAACATGTTGATTTTATTAGTGCCAATGTACTCTGAATTGTTGAAAGGTATCTATTTTCAAAATACAGTGGATGAGCATTAACATAGAAAGGCAAACAGAAACGGTACTTTCCTTTGGATGGTGGTTTTAAATGCCTTAGGTTTTTGTTGGAAGCGATAAAGCTCACTGTGTTCTTGGCATATAACCCGTCGGCCATTCCCAGGGGTCTGGGCAGTACACACTATCTGATTATAACATGCAGATGGGGAAATTGTTGAGTAAAAACCTTGAATGTGTGGAAAAATGGATCCTCAGTATGGTCCTAACCTGAGAGCAGTGCTTTACCATAAATATACCTTTTCGCTATGTGTATGTGCATGTATCTCTGCTTCTTTCGTCCTCTATTCTTGTACATTTCCAAAGCTCACTATGTTGGTGCTTCTTTGAAGAGGTCTAAGAGTTTTTATATTGGGTTCCTTAAAACCAGACGTTACTCACATCTATTTCCAGTATGTAGATGTTTAGATGAGAAACACATAAAGGACTTCCTAATTAAACTGCACATTCACTAAAAATGCAGTCTGATGACATAGTTTGAAATACGCAAAACTTAAGGGAAGATTCTGGTAGGTGACTGTGGCCTCTTGATTCAATAGATGTCCTTAAATAAAGAAAGTGGAGTTTAATGTAGGCAAAAAATACAGTAACAGCAGAAATTATAGTAACAGTATGAAGCAGTTACAGCTTGGTTTTCTGGCCCAAGTGGAATGCTGCCCTATCCATTCCTGAGCACGTTCATTTGTGTGTGTGTGTGTGTGTGTGTGTTTCCTTTCATCTCAGTGCAATAGGAGTTGTCTATTTTAGTCCTCTGGATCCCTTTAGGTGTTTATTTTTAGTTGTTGAAATTGTCCTTAGTCACATCCAACTAATAATAATTTTCGCATGACCTGCATGTTTTTAAGGAAACTTTCTTGGAGCTAGCTATTCCTGTATGATATACACACTATGCTTTTTGTACAGAAAATTATTATCAGATGAAATCTGATAACAAAGATTAGAAAACAAAGATCAGAAAACAAAGATCATACCAGGAAAACATTTCACCCCTCATTTTAGTGTTAGAATGGGCTTTGGCTTTTCTTCATACTTATTTACCTAAGAAGGTATTTAGATTGACTCTAAAGAAGGCTTTTGCCTTTCCTGTTTAAGTGGGGGAAGGGAGAACGTTCTTTCCGGTAGGAGTTAATGAAGTTGGACAGTTGGTCACTGGAATGTAACAAAGGCCTTCCAAAAGATCAAGATAATGAGGTTTCTTCCTGAATGCCTCTGAAGGTTTTTTTAAAGGACAGATGAGCAACTAAAAAATATTTTCCCTCTTCAAGAAGGAATTAATGTTCTTATTTATCCTTTTCCTAAAAAAATGGAAGTAGAAAAAAATCAAATGCCTTGACCAATCTGACTTGTTTTAAGTAGAGGATATCACTCTGTCAGTGCTCCCTTCTCTGCAAAAGTGCATTTGAAATAAACCTTAAAATGCAGAGAGACAAGAAAACCATTATTCTCTAAATTGCTGTATTACTGTTAAACCAAATTTAAAGGGAATCTTGAACAGTGCCATATATCCCATTATTTTGACAGTCCGTCAATTTATGAAAGTAATCTGAGCACACACTTCAATTTATTAGAGGTAATTGTTCTGGGAATGCTAACACCCAAGCTCAGTAAGATCAATAATAAGCTTATATCTGAATTTGGGTTATGGTTGAACTTGAATCCAGTCTATTTAACTTACTTCTCAACTGTTCACATCCTATAAATTGTCTTTATTACATATATTCAATTGAATATTTATCTTCTCAAGTTAAATAATCTTATTTGAAGCAAATGCATGCAATTACAATTAATATTGATTGCTTTCTCATCTCTCAACTATTTCAGCACATTTTATGTATTTTTATCAGATGACAACTGATATCCCTTTAATTAACCCACCCTGCAATTAGTACACACTGGGCATTTGAGTTGGAACTCAAAGTCCCAGTTTAATAAGTATTTGTTGATTCATAAATAATATTCATGCCTGGTTACTGGAGAAAAAATCCCCAGACTTGAGACTTAACAGAGGCTGTAGACTATATTCTCAACTGGTGTAGCTTCTTGTAAGGTGAAATTTTATCAAAAAAGATTTCACAGTTAACTCTTGGAGTGGCTCTCTGGATGAGATTTGTTTGGTGTTTATTAAATGCTCGTTGTGTATCAGGAAATTAGGACATGGACCCTGTTCAGAGGCACATCTAATACATAAAGTAGTCAGAACACGGAGTAGTCAGAACAAAACTGCAGGTCAAGTGCCCTTTCAGCTGTGCAATACTGACTGTAAAAAATGACTAGATTACATGGACATTTACTATTTCTCCAACCTTAGTTCCTAAATAAAGCTGTCTTCCTAAAGGCCTTGTGACCTTAGGCAAGTTTCTTAGATATCTAGTGTCTGAGCCGTAGACATGTAATCTGTAATGATGGAATAATAACATCATTATGGTAATTAAATGAACTAATATTTGTGAAGAAATTAGAACAGTTATTGACACATAGTGCTAAATAAATGTTGGTTTAAGTAAAATCAATTTAAGGATTTCTTGGGCAAATTTTTTTGTATAGTTGACAAAAGTGATTGTTATAAATTATAAGGAATGAAAAATTATCCTTGAGACGGAGAGAGGAAAGTCAGACTGTGTATATTGAGAGAGAATACACAGAATTCTGTGTATCAATGGAAACAAATGATCTAATTTATTTAACAAAATAATTACAAGGTTAAAGAGGGGAAAGCTCTGATTAAGAGTCTAAGACACGTAACAATCACAAAGTATGGACCTTATTTGATTTCTAGCCTAACTAAACTGTAACAAAAAAAAGATGTAGGGGTGCTGGGTGGCTCAGTCAGTTAGGGGACCAACTCTTGGTTTCAGCTTAGGTCATGATCTCAGGGTCATGAGATGGAGCTCCACACCCTGCTCTGTGCTCAGTGCAGAGTCTCTTCCTCCCTCTCCCTCTGCTCCTCCTACCCCCCACCCCAGTCTCTTAAATAAATAAACAGAATCTTTTAAAAAACTTCTAAGGGAGGAGAGAAATATAAACATTAATTGTATGTTTGATAATGTTAAAGAATCACCGCTAAAGTTTGAAGTATGATAAGGGTATTGTGGTTGTGTTTTTTAAAGGAGTCCCTATATTTACAGGCAAATTTTTTTATAGAAAAAAATTTATAAGTATTTGGAATTCAATTCAAAATACCTGTTTGTATATGTAGAAATATAGATGAAATAAGATTGTTCAAGAGTTTATAAATATTTTGAAGGGGCGGGGGGTGGGAGGTTGGCGGAGCCTGGTGGTGGTTATTGTGGAGGGCACGCATTGCACGGAGCACTGGGTGTGGTGTAAAACTATGAACTCTGTTACGCTGAAAAGAAATAAAAAAAAATAAAAAAAAAATAAAAGCATTCATTCTAAAATAATAATAATAAAAAAAGAGTTTATAAATATTGAAGCTGGGAGATAGGTACATGAAGGTTCACTGAACTGTTCTTTATACTTTAACACATGTTTGTAATTTTTCAGGATAAAAAAATTTTAAGTGGCCCCTGGATGGCTCAATGGGTTAAAGCCTCTGCCTTTGCCTCAGGTCATGATTCCAGGGTCCTGGGATTGAGCCCCTGGGATTGAGCCCCAAGGCTCTCTGCTTGGCGGGGAGCCTGCTTCCTCCTCTCTCTCTCCGCCTGCCTCTCTGCCTACTTGTGATCTCTGTCAAATAAATAAATAAAATATTTAAAAAAAATTTAAAACTGAAAAAAAGAAAAGAAAAAGTATTTAGTGGAAAAATTATTCTTAGAGTTATTACTGTTATAATCATATCTGACATTCACAGAGTGCTTTAGATAAATTATCTGTTTTAGGGCGCCTGGGAGGCTCAGTGGGTTAAGCCTTTGTCTTCGGCTCAGGTCATGATCTCAGGATCCTGGGACAGAGTCCCGCATCGGGCTCTCTGCTTAGCGGAGAGCCTGCTACCCCACTCTCTCTGCCTGCCTCTCTGCCTACTTGTGATTTCTCTCTCTGTGTGTCAAGTAAATAGAATCTAAAAAAATAATAAAAAAATTATCTGTTTTATTCTTTAAGACAGCTCTGTGAGGTAGATCCAGTTATAATACCCATTTAACAGATGATAATGTACCCTCAGTCTGTGCTCTTAATCATCCTGTCTTTTTGAGGGCATAGATGCCTAAATGAAACAGTTCCCTCCTGAAAATTGTTGTCCAGACCTGTTAGTCTGAACAGGTAACCACATCCTCACAAATGATGTTTGAACAAGGTGTTCACCATCTAGATGTACTACAGGTACAGGAATGTCACTAGTGATGGGGAAAATAGGTGGGTGTAGGAATGAGCTCATATACCAGCTCTGTGTCTTTAGGCAAGTTCCTTTTTTATCTGAGCTTCCATTGTCCTCACCTGTAAAACTTACACTTTCAGTACCTGTTTCACTAGGTGGTTGTAATGACGTATGACTTGAAAACCAAGACACTCCAAGGGACCAAGTGAAGAGTACGTTTACCTTTGTATCCTCAGGGCTCAGCATAGAATGAGTGCTTAGAAATGTGCCCTTGCAACTAGAGGGTATTATGCTGAGCAAAATAAGCCAATCAGAGAAAGACAATTATCATATGATCTCCCTGATATGAGGAATTTGAGAGGCAACGTGGGGGGTTTCGGGGTAGGGAAGGAATAAATGAAACAAGATGGGATCAGGAGGGAGACAAACTATAAGAGACTCTTAATCTCACAAAACAGAGGGTTGCTGGGGGGGTGCGTGTTTGGGTTATGAACACTGGGGAGGGTATGTGCTATGGTAAGTGCTGTGAAGTGTGTAAGCCTGACAATTCACAGATCCTGTACCCCTGGGGCTAATAATACATTATACATTAATAAAAAATTAATTAATTTGTTTAAAAATGTGCCCTTCCTGGCTGCCCTCTTGATTTCTGCCTCCCTCCCTCTCTACTTTCCAATTAGAAGAGGTCTCCTGCGCCACCAACACACTCTCAGATGTCAGCTTTCTCTGTTCAAAGGATAACTGTGGTGAATGAGTAAAACAGTGCAAGTAAAATCATCTAAGATGACTTTGCCCTGTTGTGTGCTAATTACACACAGGTCAGACTCTAAAGCCTTCAGTGGTTCAAGTTATGAGGTTGTGTGGTACTCACTTTACCTTTAGCTTTCATTACTTTGCCAAGTACAGTAATCTTTAGTTCTGAAATACTGAAACAATCATTGTTAAAGTGGAAGTCCAAGATGAGAAGGCAGTACAAGAGAAGACAAAAATTTGGTTGAATGAGGGTGAAAAATACCAGAAGAGCTAGTCAGACATCTTTATAAAAGTGTAATGGAAAGCCTTAGAAGGTTTCTAGTGAATCAAATGTGGGCAAAGGTGGATTTCGGAAACTAGGAATAGGTAATTTATATTCACAGTGGTAACCTGGACTCAAGGCCTACGACATTTTATTAAACATCTGAAAGATGAAGTAGGAATCGCTGGGAGACAGGGACAGCATGGATTCACAAAGAATAAGGGATGCCAAATTAGGCTCATTTCCTTTACGATGAGTGACCAGACTAGGTCATGGGGCTGTGATGCTTGTGACTCTATTAAGATTTCAGTGGTTCATGTAATATACTCTCCCAATTGATTCATATGGACAATGTGTGGTAAAGTTCTTAGCCTCTTGAATGTCATGCCAAAAGGAAGGTCTCCTCTGCTCTGGGTACCAATGCTTCAGAGGGATGCTGACACTGAGGGTGATATGAAGACTGGAAATTATAATTCATGAAATAGTTGAATGGGTTGGGGATGTTGTAGCTTAAAGAATCATGGTGGGATGGATGAGCACTGCTGAACATTTGAATACAGGGAGAAGGAGAGGAGAGAAGCTTCTTTTTATATAATTTTGGGGAATTGCTGCCACACATCTCTGGACAAAAGTGAAGAGCATGACTGGAGTTCTGTGAGACTGAAATCCCCAGTGGTCCAGGTGGTAAGTAGTAAGGGCCTATCCTGAAGGACCCACCGTGCACATGGAGGGGAGGGATGCTATGCAGGGGTTAAAGGCAACAATATTGCTGACCAATTCAATGTGGAGGACAGGATGGGGAGAACTTCTTTTGTTTTTTAATTTCACCCAATTGAACATGAATATGATCTAGTCTTTTGAATGTACCACTTTGGTGGTATTTTTGCCTTATTATCTTTATTTATAAGCCATTTGAAGACAGGAACTCTGCTTTACTCATCCTTATATTTCTAATAGCTGCTGAGTCGATTGTTAGTAAGTATTGATTTCAATGAGTCCTTTGTAAAACATTAATATAGCTTCATGCAGGGACGCCTGGGTGGCTCAGTTGGTTAAGTGGCTGCCTTCGGCTCAGGTCATGATCCCAGCGTCCTGGGATCAAGTCCCACATCGGGCTCCTTGCTCGGCAGGGAGCCTGCTTCTCCCTCTGCCTCTGCCTGCCACTCTGTCTGCCTGTGCTTGCTCGCTCTCTCTCTCCCTCTCTCTCTGACAAATAAATAAATTTAAAAAAAAATAAAAAAAAAAATAAAAAAAAATATATAGCTTCATGCATTACATAAAAATGTTAACCCTGGCAGCAGTAGTTATTATTTTTGTCTTAGAGATTGTTGTCCTTCTACATGTTCCTTTTAGTACCATTTTCAGTTGTTTTCAAATAGCCATTAGGTTTTCAAAAGTACAGGTGTGTTTGTTGTTGTTGTTTACAATAGGGGTTCGAGAAGACAAAAAGGAGACCGCAAAATTGGGGACAATTGTGGCCTCTTCTGACTTAATCATGATAGAAGACTTGCTCATATCTGGAGGGCAAAAGCCCTTTATTATTTATTTATTTAGTTAGTTAGTTAGTTAGATAAGATAGGGACAGAGAGAGAAGAGCGGGGAAGGCAGAAAGAAAGAGAATCTTCACCAGGCTCCACACCCAGCACAGTGGCTGAGGCGGGGCTCGAACTCTGAGATTATGACTTGAGCAGAAATCAAGAGTCAGAAGCTTAACCAACTGAGCCACCCGGACACCCCAAGCCTTTTATCCTTTTATTGCCCTAGTCATAAGGTTGAAGGTTCTCCTTAACTTAGTTGAATTTAACAAATAATTATTGAATATTCTATTTTCACAGTAAGTGTTCAAAAAAGTGCAGGTTTATCATGGTTATCAAGTCAGGTTTTGAGGAGCCTTTGAAATGGAGTCCACCATGGATGGGGAAAAGGTGTTCATTCCTCAAGACCCATCTCCTTGCATAGGAAGGGTTGAGGAGGTGGGATGGGGTTCATCCATTGTTCAAGAGCACAGACAATTTGAATTAGAACCAGATTCTGCCACTGAGTAGCTGTATGACCTTGGGCAAATTATCTAAACTCTGAATTTCAGTTTCCTCACCTGTACAATGGAAATAGTAATAGAACCTACCCAAATGGTTGTTATGATGCTTAAGTGACTTATTACATATGATACACACTTAGAGTGGTGCCTGGGTAGTAAGTTCTATTTAAATGTTTATTACCATTATTCACAAGACCTATCAGAGAAAGTGTCCTTGGGAAAGCAATAGGGAATGGCTAATTACCTTCCTTCACCACTTTGTTCCCTCTCCTGGTTTCACAGTGGAGTCATAGCTTGTTTGACTTGCAAAGAAGAAAGGATAGATGAAAAGGGGAGGAAGAAATGAAAGAAAGAAAGTGAAGAGATAACAGACAATATTAGGGTGCTTTTCATCTCTACCAGGAGATGAAGTCCATGGAGCACTGATAGACAATAATTCCCTGGAAAAACAAATTCCAGAGTTTATAAAAACAGCTATTGATTGGTTATTATAAATTTCACAAGTGAAGCATTCAGCCAAGTATAGAGCTAACCTGGATGGCCCAGAAAATCAGCAGTTTGATCTGGCAGTACAATTAAGTCAATGAATGGCTGCTAAGCTACTCTCCATGTATTGACTCTTGTTGATTTAAAGGCCAAGGGCTTCTATCTATCTCAGCTGCATTTTAGTTAATGACGTTTAATGGTATTTTCATGCTAATAACTTCAACTTGGTGACATCCTGAGTTGCATCTGGCTTCTATACTATAACTTTCTTTGATTACCAAGTTTTTGATACTAAATTATGTTAGTGAATAATTTGTATTAATAGAAACAAAACTACAAATGTGCAGAAGAATCTTATTGGGGATGAAGAATCTTTATGACTAATGTTTTTAGTAATAGAGGTTGAATGAAAAAATGAGTATATTTCAGAATTATTTCAGTTTACATCAAACTTCTTAAGTTAATAGGACAAGTATAAAATATATGATAGCCACTAATGACAAAGAAGCCAGAGGTATGTTGAACTGTATTCAAAGACATATATTGACCCTGAAAATAAAAGGTGGAAAAAAGTTACAAAAGCATTTTGGCATGATGCTCATAACCATTTGCCATGATTAATGTAAGGGAAATTATAATCTCCAAATATAGAAGAATGATTTTTATATTATGTTACCAAATCTGTCTGTGTATGTGTGTGTTTCTGGGCATATATATATAAAAAGCGATTAAATCAGAGTTTTCTTAACATAAAACTTTATTGTCATCACTGTATCAATTGTTGTCATTCAGGCTTCTGATAAATTTATTTTCTTTCCTCTTTCTTATTCCTGATCTGCTCATTGCACTTCATATTTCTCACTAGACAGAAGCTGTTTCATTATATGGTATAAAATAAAATACATCAATATTATTGGCACATAAGGGTGCTTTCCCATCGGAGGAGACTTATAATTTTGTATTTGTCTTAGTCAGTTTGAACTGCTGTAACAAAATACCACAGATTGGGTGGCTTATAAACAGCAGAAATTTATTTCTCACAGGTCTGGAGGCTGGGAAGTCCAAGATCAAGGTGCTGGCAAATTCAGTGTCTGGTGAGAAACAGCTTCCTGGATCATAGACACCATCTTTTTTCTCTGTCCACAGGTGGAAGGAAGGGGCAAGGGATCTCTTGGAGAGATACCATCACCTTGGAGTTAGGGTTTCAACACACAAATTTTGGGGGAACAGAAATAATTCATAGCAATAGTCATTAGAATTAATAGAAAACATAATCTCTACCTACTTAGACTTTGCATTTGAACATGTAGAAGACTAGCTCTTATCTTAAGCAAAATGATTGCTTTATTTTCCTTTTTTTGTTTTTGTTTTTATTGTTATTCTGAATTTTTTCCCCAAATATTTATTTAAATTCTAGTTAGTTAACATATAGTGTAATATTGGTTTCAGGAATAAAATTTAGTGATTCATCACTTACATCTAACACCCATCTAACAAATGATCTCCTTGGTACCCATCACCCATTTAGCCCACCCTCATCTACCTCCCTCCATCAACTCTTAGTTTGTTCTCTATCATTAAGACTCTCTTAAGGGTTGCTTCCCTCTCTCTTACCCCTTCCCATACGTTCATCTATTTTATTTCCTAAATTCCACATATGAGTGAAATCATATGGTATTTGTCTTTCTCTGACTAACTTCTTTCACTTAGCCTAATATACCCTAGCTCCATCCACATTGTTGCAAATAGCAAGATTTCATTCTTTTTGATGGCTGAGTAATAGTCCTCTGTGTGTGTGTGTGTGTGTGTGTGTGTGTGTGTGTGTGTATACCATATCTCCTTAATCCATTCATCAGTTGATGGACACTTGGGCTCTTTCATAGTTTGTTATTGCTGATAACATGCTGCTGTAAACATTGGGATACATGTACCCCCTTTGAATCTGTAATTTTTTTATCCTTTGGGTAAATATGTAGTAGTGCAGTTGCTGGGTTGTATTTTTAACTTTTTGAGGAACCTCCATATTGTTTTCCAGAGTGGCTAAGCCAGTTAAACAAAATGATTGCTTTAAAACTCAAAATGTAGATCTGAGGCAATGGTAGGTCTTCCATGCCTATGTATAGATTGCAAAGGTAATCTGATTTATGTAACAGTAATTGAGAATGTGCATCTTCATAGATAAATGTACTGTAGGACCAAATTTCTTGAAAACAATTTATTTCATGTACTGCTTCTGTATTCCTAGTGTGGGTTTTTATATCATCAACTTATCTTAGTAACTTCATTTTTTATTTCCTTGTTTCTTTATATATGTATGTATGTTCGAGGGATATGTGTCTCCTGACTTCCTTTCTCCTTCAGAGCAAAATTTCAAGGACCCATTCATTAATCCTCTGACTTCATCTGTTATTACCTTTTCTCTTCTCACTTTACTTCAGACCAGGTACTTTAGACTTTGATGTGGTCATGATAACAGAGAAGAGGAAAGAGTTGTTAATACACAGATGGCTGAACACATTTTCACCTCCAGCCCCAGTTATAACAAAGAAAGTCTGAGAATTTGCATTTCTGACAAAGTTTCAGGTGCTGCTGCTGGGCAGGGGACTGTGTTACTATTCCAACTCACTGACCTTCTTTCTGTTCCTAGAACACAACAGACTTGTTCCAACCTCAGGGCCTTTGCACTTGCTGTTTGCTCGCTTAGAAACTCTCTTATGATAATCCTTCAGGTATTTCTTAAATGTTATTTTCTCAAGAACACTTGCTTGGATTTCAAATCATTATCTCCTCTTTACCCATAGAACTTTCTGATTTTTTTCTATTAATATTTCACCCATTTGACATATTATACACTTTATTTTCTTATAGTAGATTTCCCCCCCCTTTGTCTCCTTACTAGAATGTAAGTGCCAAAAGTGTAGGGATTGCTTATACTTAGTTGATACATTTAGGACCTTCAGCAGTTTCTAGTATAAGTAGCCTCAACAGATACATGCAGAGTGAATGACTCACCAAGATTAACTAAGCGTTTATAGAAGGTTCCAAAAGAATTATTGAGAATTATTGAAACTACCACAAAATGGTGTGTGGTTAGTGATGGCCATAATTACTGCAATGCTGAAGCCTCACAACCCCCAAGGACTGTGAAGAAAATCTTTGATTTTCAGGATCTTATATCCTGAAAGAGATGAGATTATTAACCCCATAAAGAAACTGATTAAACCAAATGCCACTAAATACATGACTAAGGCCTGGATCTGTACTGAGTGCAAGATAATTAAGGTATCTGCTGGGGTGAAGCTAACTGTCTCCTTGCCAAGAACTTCCTTTTTTTGTTGTTTTATTTGAATTAAAGGATAATGCTTTTATGAATGGTCATTTTTTTCAGAAAATATCCAAGCTGACTTACAATAAATATAAATACATCTAATAAATAAAAGAGGATGAGGAAATAATTTACAAAATTTGATAATATATTAGATAGTAACACATATTAGTAGAAACCATTATTTCATGTTAAACATCGATTTTTTTGCTATAGCCTTATATCATAACTTTACAACCTTTGCTCTGTGTTCTTAGTTTTTGATGTAACAGAATAAAATGTATTTGTCGTGCAAGAATTTTTTTTCTGTGGATAAAAGCTCCTTGTCTTGAAGTCTAGATGTCTAATTTTGTCTCTGATGCCCTCCTTCTAGTAAGTGCATAATCCAGCTCATTACTTCTGACTTTTAAAATCAACTGATGCCTTAATAAAAAACAAAAAACAGTGAAGTACCAAGCCTCAAATAATGTGATCATGTTTCCTTGTGACATGAGTTCAGAATCTTTTTAGGTATTTGGGTTTTTTTAGCTCCCTAAGTTTAAGCCTAAAATATGAATTTTTATCCATGAATTATATACTTATGAAATTTTCAATATATTGCCATGATGGAAATTTTTGGAAAGCAGAAAGAAATGTTAATTATTCCATCATCATTTGTAGTAATCTCTCTCAAACCCTTCTCTGGAATTGATAGAGAAATTTTTCAAGCCTTGCAAGTAATAATTATAGTATTGAAAAAAATGACAGCTTGTGTGTGCTAACTGTGAGCTGTGTACTTTTATTGGAAACATGCAAATTAGGGCTTATAGAAAGCTGTATAATAATGGCCTTTAATTATGTCATATAGCCCTGAAATCGTATCATATTTACATATGCTGGCACTGAGGATGACACCATAGCGTGTCCTCTGGTGACACACTGGTGGGATCTGACCTCATGACAGGCTCAGTGAAGGCGGGAATGAACACAGGAAGTGATACCAGCTAAGAGACCTCCGCACTTAGGCATTTCCCAAAAGAAATACAGGAAGAGGCAATTTGAAGCACGTTGGAATTTGCTTGGACTCGAGATTTCTGCTTTTAAAGCTACTTACTATGTACTTAAGGAGTGCTCAGACAATTGGAAGCAATTTGTGGGTTGCTGCTTTTTTTTTTTTTTTTTTTTTTTGCCTTATTGCCCTATAGCAGTAAACTGTCAGAATATAACAGGATTGGAATGTGATGCTTGTTTCATTTGATTTTACAGCAAGTATGACCAGTTTAACTTTGAAAAAGAAACCTAGCAGTCAATGCATTTGCTCACAGATTAAGACTGTTATCAGTGTTGATTCTGACATTCAGAAAGTCACTGCTTCTTTCCTTTGTGGCAGTATGATTTAAACATGCACAGGCAGGGAAATGCAGTGTTCAAGGAGGGCAGGTCCTGGTCTGGAGTAGAGGAAATTTACCTGGACCTAGCATAGTGCTTATCACATAGTGCTTATCACATTGAATGGGACATCAACACGCGCCTGTCTATAGTTATAGCTGTTTTGCTCTCATGAGTATAACACTCTCAATATTCAAGAGTCTGGCTAAGGAACGTAAAGGCAATCTTTGGCATGAAAGCTTTAATATGTGGCACCCATAGTCACTGGTACTCTAAGTGGGATGTCTTATTTTTCCTAGTAAGTGGGAAAATGCAGAAAATTGCTTCTCTATGTTGGAATGAATTTTCCATTAAGCACACAAAAGTCAAACCGTGTCTTCTGAGTGCTGTTCAACACTGTCACCCTCTCCATCACATGGGAGGGTCAGTGGTATTTTGGCATATGCTTTCCCATCCCTAATATCAATTCAATACAGTTCTGGACTTTGAGGATAGAACTTCACCAAGAGGAGTTTAAGATCATGGTATAAGCAACCCTTAGTGAATGTGGTATGCACACACTCTGCTTTTCCAGGGATTGTAGGGAGCTATAAAAAGAAATTCAGTGCTTCAGAGTTCGTAATTAACCTGTAGAAATGGAGCTAATATAAATATATTTAACTAAAATATAAAATATTAGAAGTTCTAAAACCAACATTTTTTTTGCCTTCTCCAACGAATGCTTTCCATTTCAAAGTAGTCTCCTTAAACAGATAATACACATTTGTCTAATAATGGGGCCCTTTCTAAAGACAGTTTTGGAGCCTGTGTCACATTTTTGCATTTTCTTAAATGAGGATAATGTATGTCATTTATCAGAATTTGGGGAATAACCAAATAACATTTGGAGCCAAATCCAGTGAATAAGATTTACAATCTGAGAGGTTAATATGTTTGGAGAAGATAAAAACCATTTTTTGAGCCAAAGAATTACTGTACTAAAGAAGGTAATCACTGGTCTTCGCCATGTATTTGTGTCATACAGAATTCCTTAAGTGTTGGGATAAGTTTTTCATATTTTGACATGTGAAAACTGATTTGGGCTGTGTGTACACTCTATGGTATATGCAGAAATCGGGATTTGCTACTCCAACGAAACCAGATCTCAAGGAAGAAATCTTGGTGTCCCGTTATAATTTTGATATATGAGCTTTTTGGAGTCTGAGGATTTGGGAGTTTCCAATAAATGCACTGAACATTTTATATCTAGGTTATATTTTTTAAATATTTTTTAAAAATTTAAAGTGGGTTTTTACCTATTCTTTCTGAGGTTGAGAGGAAATGACCCATCTTAATTTTTTGTTGTCATCCAAATTACACAGCATAATCTTTCCAGAAACTTTTCTGGAAGTGGCACATTTCCTTTCAGAGCAAGTCAGTTTATTTTAATTCTACTATTTAGACATCATCTGATTTGGGTCTTAGTTTTCTTATCTGTGAAAGCAGAAGGCTGCACTGAATGAACATTAATATCCTTTCCAGCCCTAATATTTTATCATTATCTCCTCTTTGCTTCAGTATAGCCCCCTCATTACAATTTATGTCTTATTGAAATTAATGGAATCTTTGACATTTTTAACATTTTTATGAATGAATTCCAGAGACTGACCGAATAATCATTTTGTCTGGCAACCTAAACATCTTCCATGGCCTTCTAGAAAAGTTTGTTGGCACTAAAATTGGGACTCTGAATATTCTTTCCTTCTCAGAAGCTTCCGTTGGCATGTCAAGTGGGTCTGTTGAAGATTTATCACATGGAACTCAACATTAGTTTTTTTGCCTTAAGTGATCACCCATTTTTTGTTCTGACATAAAGCAATATTCATGGCAGCTGTTAGCATATGACAGTTGACTGGCTGAAATTGGAAATACTGCTGCTGCTTGTTGGAACATGTTGCCATATATTTTTGCTGCAATGTGATTTCTCTCCTGCTTTCATAAGCTTTTCAAGAAGAAAATTAGTCTCATTTCTTTATGGAGACACTTTGCATAAACGTGCAGTCATCATTTATCTACAAATCATATAAAGTGAAATGTAATCAATTACAGTTGTATATAAGTATTCAGGGTACTAGTATAGGGGTGTTCTTGCTGCCAATGGTTCAGAGGGGTTGATAGCATTGTACCAGGGACCCTCATTCATTTGCAGCTGGGATTCCTTGATGTAAGAATATACTGACATGTTTTTATGGGTGTAAATACTCACAGATGTCCCCATTTTCTCTGAGTGGTTTGGATGCCATTTTGAAACTGGTTAAAACCCCTTCCTGCCACTATTTGGTTAAGGGACAGAATTATGTTACATATAAACCAACACCAATGCAATCCAAAAATCATTTACATATTTGGCATCAGTCCTGGCACTTGGGTTTTCTGCTGTTGTTGTGAACTAGCAGGAGATTTTGTTTAAGAGTCATCAATGTCTGTGAATGTGTCTTTTGGTAAGTGGTATTTGAATGCATTGAGAAGAATTGCTCCACTTAGAAGAAATTAACTGTCAGAATTGGACATTTTTTAGAATTTTTGAAGAAATTTCGAAGAATTTTATTTCCCCACTTACGGATAGGGAAATCTAAGAAACTCTTTTTTTTTTTTTTTTTTTTTGTAAAATAAGGTAGGTAAGTGGTCTCCCCCCCTTTAAATCTCAGTATTTTTCTTCCTAGAGAATGACTTCTCGAACTTGGTGAATGCTAACCATTAAAAAAAAAAAAAATTACCCAAACAAGCAGCATTGTAAGACCAGTGGGTTTTTTGTTTGAGTGAAATGAAATGAAATCCTAACTAAATTATTGGTTTAGACAGTGTTTGGCTCTATGATTTGTTGTTTAGTTAAGGAGAAATTGTATGCACCGCTGCACAGTGGCAGCCTAGATGTACGTATTTTGAGTGGCTTTGCTGGGTGACAGAATGGGGTAACAGAGCTATAATTTATAGTCACTAATATGAAGATGTTATATCAATTACCTAAGAAAAATACCCTACTGGATTTATATCCTTTAGTTATTAAAAAGTGGCAGCTATCTTAAATTAGTTATAGAAAATAAAGAATTTAGCGACAGAAATTAATCACTGTCACTATCCATACACAGACGCGGAGTTGCAGTGTTCTGCAAAACATTTGTTGGGGAAAAGGAAAATTGCTATTATGGTCACCTTAATAGAAACAGACAATCAAACAAATCTTAATTTAAAAGATTTCATGCAGTCATAAATCATAATGGCAGTGAGATTTAAGGCACAAAAAGCAACTTCATAAAGAAGTGAGGCATGCCACCGGGAGCCAGGAACCAAGCCTGGTGCCCTCCTGTCCTTCCATCCTATTAGCTGTGTTGAGGTGGTTTTGATATTTCAGCCCCATAGCAGATTTTCATTTTGCAGTAAAATGTGGCCATCTTCTACTCTGGTTTCCTCCCATTGCCTTCCCCAACCTCCTCCAATCCATTCTCCACCCAGCAAGTAGAAGGATAACCTTAAAAGGTGATTAGAGTCTTGATGACCTCCTCCATCAAAAACCCAGCTGTGACTTCCAGTTGCAATTGGGATTATATCCAACCCCTTAAAATGACTTGACCTCACCGGCAGTCTTCCTCCCCCATGTTGGCCCACCTTTTGTTTCCTCAAACATTTCTTCCTTCCTCTTAGAGTACTGGGAGAGAGGAAACCATACTAATGTTTGATCTGCATTTGTTTTAACTCATTGTTTCTAATACCTTTAAATACACTTAACCTAAATCACTTAGCCAAAACAAAACAAAACAAAACAGCAACAACAAAAACCTTAAGGGAAGAAAGAGGTGGGGGCTACGGCAGTGAAATCAGAATCACTTATTTAATAATTGCTGTGTAAAGTTGTATTGCTAATGGTAATACCAGCTGAATGTTGTGTTCTGTTTACATATGGTGAAATTTGTGACTACCTTAACTGGTATTTTGTGGTGGAGCACAAATGTTTGCATGCCCATGAGTGATAGATGTCCCATTACCAAGTGCTATTTGGGAGTTGCAACATCCCCTTGGAAGGCAAAATAAGCATCAGTATAAGCGAGATTTTCTTCATTATTTTATTGCTTTACCATCTGTCCACCTAGCTTTCTCAGCTTCTATAAATAGGCTTCAGACTGGCCAATGTCACCAAGCATCCAACTCTTACAGATGGAGCCTAGCATGGCCAACTGAATTGCAGCTGTGTCTCTGTGCAGGCCAGGACATACTCTTTTTGGCCAGTGACTCTTGTTTGCTTTTGACAATGGTCTGATGGCATTAATACATCAAAAGAAGAAGCTGTTGTCTTTGTTGGCAGAGTGTGTGTGTATGTCTGTCTGGTTTTTAAATTTTTACCAAAGATATAAACTGCCAACTCTCAGGATAAACAACTCTTTCTCAAAGTCTAGTTCCCAAGGCAGGAATAATGGGGGAATTATCTATACTCAATGGTGGGAAGTCAGCATTTGGTGGTATATTTTCAAAATGGAGTAATTAGTGTATTCTATATGGATTATTTCCAAGAATGATCTTTCTTTAGGACCAAAGCACAAATGGAGTTTGGAAAAACAAGTGCAATTTCGTTTTTATTTTTCAATACCATACAGAATATGTGGGTTCTCAAAGCATCATTCTTCTTGAATGGAGTACAAACTCATGGAAAATCCATTTCTGTTATCTTTCCTATGAGTGTGTCAGATCAAATGTAGTTCAAAATGGGAAAAAAAATAAATGAACCTTTATCTAATCTTTCTGCATGGCTCAATTACAAATGACATAGTCCAGCTATTCAGGTAAACATATAGAATTAGAAAATGGAACTAGATGTGTGGCTAAATAGATTAATGGATCATTTTTCACATCTTAGGCCAGAAAGTAATGACTCAGATGTAGCTTAGCTTTGCTTGGTAACTAATGAGTGTATTGATAAAAATGGTGACTCATTTAAATGACAGATTTCCCTTCCATCACCATCTGGCTAGTAGTGGTGGACAGTTAAGATATAAGTTTGTGTGTCTTTTGATAATAGCATTATATGAAAGCACACCATGGCTAATAGTGCCATAACAATCCAAAGCTCATAGAATTTTTTCTTTTACTGTCTTGGGAAAAGACATCATATTTGGTAATATAATAACTTTTAAAAAAGCATGGCATGAAAGGGATTAACGAATTCAGCAAACCTTGAGACCAAGCCATGGGTTTTGGCTCTCTGGAGCTGGCAACAAACTAGATGCCATTTCAAGTACCTTAAAGTTACTTAATACACTGTGTCTCTCTTAAATCATCGCACTGAACTTCAGATACGAAGACACACAAAGAAGGGAGTTCATTTTTACAATATTGAAAACACTGATGTTGAATTTAAGTGATTGTTTCTCACTGTTTACAAAATCATGTCAATGTTGGTACATGAGGTAATATGTGTCTATCAATATCTAGAATGATTTGTGAATGTTTGTCATTGCCAAAAGTCAAGTGTTTGTTTGCTGAACTTCTACATGAACCTATATCCTGCAGAACTTCTATAGCCTTCTGTAGGCCACTATTAAATCAGAATGAATGGGGATTTTTTTCTTTAAAGAGGCAGAGACATATTTACTTTTCTGTTTGGAGAAGAGAAAGGGATGATTTGAAAAATTACCTTGGATTCAAATAAAGTACAAAAATAGTATTTACTCTGCCTGCAGGAAAAATGGAAACTACTTTTAGACTTCAACAGTTTACATGAAACAATTCCAGTTATAAATAATTTCTTAATCATATAAATAAAACCCTTTAGAACTTTTATTTTGTAATTTGGTGAGAAGTAAATTTCATTAAAAAATAATCTTTGACTCAAGTTCTTTTACTAAATTTCAACCTTAGTATGTCCTATTTCCACAAAATACTCAAGTGATGATATATACCCTAGAAGGTTTAAAACACACTATTGCACATTATATTAACTATTTTATTAACTTTTTAAAATGTAATGAATTTGCTTCTTAGAAATGGGTGGTAAGAGAGAGATTATTGTTTATTATGCTGTGAAATCTAGAAATGAGCATTTCATGTCCCAATTATACCATTAACTAGAAAAACTTAAATAAGAAAACTGAGTGGGTTTTTTTTTTTAATTTCTTTTCAGCGTAACAGAATTCATTGTTTATGCACCACACCCAGTGCTCCATGCAATACGTGCCCTCCACAATACCCACCACCTGGCTCCCCTAACCTCCCACCCCCAACCCCTTCAAAACCCTCAGATTGTTTTTCAGAGTCCATAGTCTCTCATGGTTCATCTCCCCTTCCAACTGAGTGGGGTTTTGTTTTGTTTTCTTTTTTGTTTTGTTGGTTTTTGTTTTTTGAGAAACCTGAGTGTTTAACACAAGATATGTTTTTTGATTGGATGAAGAAACACAATTTTTGTAACATCTTACGATGCAGTATGGAATTCCCTCTAAAAATTATATTTAGTGGTAATATAGTTATTATATGATAGTGGTTATATAATAAAACTTTACAGAGTAGTTTAGGAACTTCAAGTACTTTTTCCGTAGAATAATTGTTACAAATGTGTTAGATTCTGTAATGCTATTTACATCAGATCAATCACAGCTTTAAATGGCTTTTATGGACTGCTTAGTAACAAAATAACCTTTTTTTTACATTTTTAATAAGAAATTACATTTACAGCATGAATTTGGGATGCCAAGTGTGTACTGTTCATTTCAACTATAGGAGTTGGTGTTCTAATTTCTCAGTGTCTCTGATCCATAGCCACAACCCAATATTCGGCTTTTGCCCGCTAAGAGCTCATGGATTCTGTGATAATTTCTATCCTTCAATCCCATTTTTTGATGCTATCAAAAGAATAATAGTGGCAAAACCAATTTTTTATTCTTTTATGTCATAATATTGCATCTAATATGGTTTCCTTAATTAAATGTTTCTAACTAAAAAAAAATTTTTTTAAATCACAAATCCATAATCTCTTCGTGTAGCAGGGCTTTGGAGGTAGTGCAATTCAACCAAGTGAACAACTGAGATCCTCAAGTCCCAGTGAGATTAAAGGCTTTGCCCCAGATAGTGGCAGAACCAGAATCAGAACTAGAGCTTAGGACTCTATTTCTGACTTACTGATATACCCTTCTCCCACATCAGTCAAGGTATTTACTTAGTAGTTCACGTAAAATACCAAAGGTCTAGGTAATATTATGGGTACAATAAAATAGAAATCATTTCCTTTTTTCAGGGAGTTTGGCCTATAATTTATGAGTACACAAACTAGGCAAATAACAGTATTTATTGGTAAGATTTAATGACTTTTATATCATACAGATATTAGTCATCATCTGACTGCTTTTTTGTGTAAGTTTAAACACACAACAATAAAAAAAGATACACAAACACACATCAGTGCCATGTCAAGCTATTTTGGAGTTTGACACAAAAACGGAAATGAGTGATACAGATTGTCTGTTGTCTATTTAAAATTTTGACATTTTGTTCACTAGGGATTTTTTTATTAGCTAAATCCATACCTTATTCACATTTCTTTAGTTCTTACCTAATGTCTTTTTTCTGTTCCAGGAACCTGTCTAGGATTCATTTCCTTTAGCTGTTGTACCACATAGATTTTTTTTTGCATTAATAATGATTTTTAAAATACTGCACTAAAATATTACTTAATCATAATTTTTTAAAAATATTTTATTTATTTATTTGACAGAGAGAGATCACAAGTAGGCAGAGAGGCAGGTAGAGAGAGAGGGGGAAGCAGACTCCCTGCTGAGCAGAGAGCCCGATTCGGGGCTCGATTCCAGGACCCTGAGATCATGACCCGAGCCGAAGGCAGAGGCTTAATCCACTGAGCCACCCAGGTGCCCCTACTTAATCATAATTAAGATTTTAGGTATCCATTTAGATTTTCACCCAAAATGAGTGCTTTACTTTCCTGCCCTTTGTATTGGTATACACACACACACACACACACACACACACACAGTACTTTATTTGAGTGATATTTTACTACTTTTGTCCGAAAGAAAGACTCCTAAGTCCCAACTTCGCAGATTGCTTAAGTGTGAGAAAACGTGATTTTTTGTATACAATGCAAACTAGGAGCATATGTCATAAATAACTCAGGTATGTTTGCTGGTATTTATGGATGGAGCTGCAAATTTCTGATTGTAAATATCCCAAGTTCCATAGTATACATATTATCTGAGCTCTCAGATCAGGCTTCATACCAGGGTAATAAAATGAAGACATAAACCTGACAAGCTGGAAGCCAGAGATGGGTCTGCCCTTATTCATAGCACATACAGTAACATTCCACTCTTACTTTTAAACTTATTCTTGAATTCTCTATAATAAATAAATATGAAGTTTAATCTTCTCCAAAATATCTCATCAGTTTGCAACTTAAATGCAGGATAATTATTTTCACCACATGTTATTTACTGAAATAATTTCTGGACCAAATGATAACATTTAGCACTCAGTGTAATGTTTTGATGTTCTCTCATGCCCCAATGCATTTGGACTTATTACCAAATCATTACTACAAGGCTGGAAGTTTCAATAATTTATAGAAGTCATTATGCCTGGCAGAACAATAACTCTACCAGAATGACTTAAATGTCCCACACACAACCCATATTCTTCGGCTTCTTCGTCTAAATTTCTCTGTCACCCATTTTTTTTATATATAAAATCACAGCAAACATTCGGAGCAGAATTTTAAAAGAAAGGCTCTATTTTATCACATGGCCTAATTTCTTGTTTTCTGTTTACACATCTTGTACATGATACAATTTAATCATGTACCCATGTCCATTCAATTATTTGCTGATTGCCTTTGATGTCGAGATTGGACTTTTGCCTTCTCTTTGGATGCATAATGGTTTGAAATCATCATTCTGATTGCTGCTGTCAGGGTTGCACAGAATGATAACATTTCTGGTTTAGAATCTATATCTCTATAGATTTGCATGATAGAAACAATATATATCAACATTCCCAGTCTAAACTGAGTCCCAGTGTAAAATGTACAATGTATATTTTTACCTACATATTTTATTTTCCTATACGAATTTGTAAAGAAAGGTATTTAAGAACACATTAAAAAAAACTGTATTGAGTTTTACAAAAAAGCTATGGCTCTATTCCTTTGAAAGCTTGTTTTTGTTTCCCTTTTATTTCTGTTTAAAGTGCAGACCCCTTTGTTGACTTTGCATCTTGGGCAAACAGTTTTAAAGTTTTTGAAAGAAGACTCTTATAGAGGATACATTCTTTTGTTAAAACTATTCTTTATCATAAGCCATGTGAAATGCTAAGTGCGTATTTGGAAATAAGACATTATAGGGCTTCTGTTTAAAAAAGACAATGCACCCATACATGCAGTTTTTCCTCTCCCCAAATCCAGCTCTTGTGTACCAAGAGAACCCCCAAAATATTAATTCACAAGGACAAGGAGTACCAGGAAGAAGGCAACAGTGGACAAGTATCTTAACGCTATTGAAACAAAAAAGGCAGATGGTAACTGACTTATCAGAGAAGAAATTCCCACCTAGACTGTATGGGACAGTTATCATCATAAATGAGTCATCATGCTCCTTAGAACCCCATTTTGGGATACCAGGTACTTCCACAGTACTGAAAAGAGCCAGGGAAAAAGCTGAAAGGAGCAGTGCTGGTAGAAAGGCTCACAACAGCAGGAGTACATCAGATCCTCTGCCCCCTTACCCTCCTCAGAGGACATTGGGGCCCTTTTCTGTGGAAAAGCTCAGGGATGTAAGTTGAAGGCTGAGGGAAGACCCAAAGATGGATAAAAAGGCCTCAATGGTAAATATATATATTTTTTAAATCAAGGATCACCAATATTCTGGGAAACCCTGAAATTGACAGAAAGATAAATGAAAACCTGGAGGAAGAAGAATTTTGCAAGAAGCAGAAGAAAATGTAAGGAAAAAAACTCTTCCATAGATATTTTAAGACTATATTGGTAAAATAGTAACAGGAAGCTCTGACAAAAATAAAATATTTGAAAACTTAAAATATAGTAAACCAAAGGAAAGAAGACCAGAGTGAATGGATTGGGACATAATGAATGAACTTTTCCAGAAAGTAGGGAAAAGATCAGAAATAGAAACTAAAGTTTTAAGATCAAAGAAGTCCACTATCCCCACTGTGAGGGATTCCTGAAAGGTGGAAGGAAGCAAGAAAAAAATTGTCAAAGAAATAATAAACAAATTTCCAAAAAATAACAACCCAGATTAAACAGGCCCACCAAGCCCCCAGCTGACTGGATTTTAAAAAGTCTAACCCAAAATTCATCAACAACATTTCAGGACACCAGTAATAAAAAGTAATTTCCCTAAGCTTTGAGAAAAATTAGTCATTTATTGATCAAGAAGAGAGGACCAAAATGGCTTTGGACCTTTCACTAACAACACTAGATAAAGGAAAACCTGAAAATTCAGAGAAAACATGATTTTCAACAAAAAAATTATGCCTAGCGAAACTACCAATCACATGTGAGTGAAGAATAACAAATGTGGATGTAGTCCCAAAACGTACCTCCTATGACGCGCATGCTTCCTTAGAGAATAGACTGAAGCAAAACAAAAGAGTAAACCAAGACAGATAACTATGTGGGATTTGCAAAATAGAAGGTCTGACACAGAGGAATATTAAAAGGAGTGGTCATGTTGGCCTCTTTCTAAAGCAGTAAGTACATATTGGGGTAGGAAGGTTGCAGGAAAGAAGTATTCAAGACCCAAAGAGAGCTGCTAGAGTATTTATTATGTAGAAGATTTGCAAAATGTCTTGAGAGGCGTTTGACAGATCCCCTGACATATTTAGAGAAAGCAGAGAAAAGTTCATAGAAACTAAGCAGATGGACGAACAGTAGTTTTATTAATTCCAAGATAAAACACAGTTTCTTTGAGAAAGGAATGTTAATCGTAGGACGCTATTTGGCTCAGGAGTGAACAGTGTTTCATTGTCATAGTGATGTAAATAGTGACAATTGATTGGCTCAAAAGTTATGACATTATTAAGAGGATTAGAGGAAGGGAAGTGTGTGAATGTGCTAGATTTACTACTGTGACCAAGCCTACATACAATGTCTTAGGTTCCCCCGGAAACATACACCATGCAGAAAGTTTATTGAGGTGTCTCCTTGGGATCAATGTTTGTGGAAGATAGAAGGAAGCAGGATGGAATGGCAATGGTGATGCAGTGACAAAGATGATCTCACTCTGGAGCTGAGTGGTCCCCTGACAATGGCACTCCCTTAATTCCAGGAGCCAGGACATTATACCCTCAGAATCCACCCATCATTGGAGGTGGGCACCTGCAAGGGAGCGCCAGGGACTGAGTGTGTCCCCTCAAATGTGTATGTTACAGCCCTAATCGCCAGTAAGATAGAATTTGGAGGTAGGACCTTTGGGAGATAATTAAGTTTAGATGAGAAAATGAAAATAAGGCCCTATCTGGAATGAATGCTCTTAGGAGAAGAAACACAATCGCTCGCTCTCTCTTCCCTCTTCTCCCTCTCATGTGATACAATGAGAAGGTGGTCATCTACAAGCCAGGACGGGGGTTCTCAACAGTAACTGAATCCGTAGACACCTTGATCTTGGACTGTGAGTAATACACGTGTGCCATTTAAGCCGCAAAATCTATGGCATATGTTATAGCAGCCCAAGCTAAGACAGGAAGGGTCATGATCTTGGGCAAGATGGCTCTTGACGACTGAGGGCTAGACTCAGCTGAGAGTCACCAGTCACCAATATACCCAGAAGCTGGAGGAATAGGGCCTCAGCCCTAACGGGGAGCTGGGAGGCACATATAGCATTCACTGTCTAAAATTGGTAAACTAAAAATAGAAGTATAAGCATATTAATTAGAAAAATGGAGGTAAAAGGCACAGGAAATGGCTAAAGCATTTAGAACTGGCAGAGGGAGGTAGGCATAGTGGGGAAGAGTCAGGTTCTTTTGTTATAAGACATTTAGCATGACTGATTTGAGCTGTGTGCACATGTAACATTGATACAATTAATTTAAAATTAAATCTTATGGAAGCAAAATATTAAATATAATGCCATTTTTGTCGATGGTATATATCAGGCAAATATCAATACCTTTAGTTTGTTCAGCATTGATGGATGTTCAAAGAACAGTGATAATACCAATAAATCTTACTGTGTGCCAAGCATTGTGCTAAATGGTTTTATTATATTGTCTCAGTTCTTTGCCGCATTAGCCCTGTGAGGTGGGTATTGTTATCTCCATCTTACCAAATTAGAAACTGGGACTCAGAGAAGTTAATTCTATTGCTCAAGTACAAATCTAGTAAGTAATCATGGTCAAAGCTGGTATTTGATTTCAGGTTCTCATCTACTCTGCTTTCACTAAGTGTTTCCATCTCCAAATATTCACTGGCTTAAAACAAAACGTCGATTATTACCCGTACCAATTATTTGATGACCCACATGGCCGTTCACCAGATCAATCACTTTGTACTTGGTGCCAAACCCTAGCTAGAAGCAGTCACCTTCTCTTCTGTTTATCTTCCTTCATGGTTCTCCACTCATGTGTTAGAGATTAACGGTGGTAAAAAATTCTGTACCACTCATGCACAGGAATGCCCATTTTATCTCAAATGAATCAACTGACAAGGTGTCATCATTGGAAGTGAATGAGAGGCAGGGAGCCAGACTGTGTTCTAATCCTCGTTCCACAGCTTTCCGGCTGGGTCATGTTGGGCAGGTCATGCTATGTGTCCGAGCTCACCTTTGTCAAGTGGGTACCGTAGTGCTACCTGCCTCACTGAGTCCTTGGGAGGGTGACATGACTTTAGACACAGGAGGCACAGAGACTGTGTCTGATCCTTTGTAAATACTCACCAGTGTTAGCCATTATTAAATATTAGTCTGAAAGTCAGGCTTGCAGTAGATCAAATGCTCTCAGGCTGCTTCCAGAGAATGAAGCTTCATTATTTCATTTAAACATCATTAATTTCCTCCATTTCATTTCCTCATCTTCTTTCTGTCTTCCTCTACCTTCTTGAACATAGACATATGTGTATAAGATTTAAAATTTTAGGGACACCTTGGCGGCTCAGTGGGCTAAGCATCTACCTTTAGCTCAGGTCACAATCCTGGGGTCTTGGGATGGAGCTCGGTGGGGAGCATGCTTCTCCCTCTGCCTGCCGCTTCCCCTGCTGTGTGTGCTCTCTTTCTCTCTGACAAATAGCTAAAATATTTTTTAAATTTTCAACTTTTATGAGGCCTTTTATTCAATTGTTTGTTTTCCTTGTGCTTAGTTTCTCCTACCCTTCTCTCCCAACACACACATGAAATAACTTTATTATTCAGTGATAATGGAATCAGGCATAATGTCACTGTCCTCTGCTGTCTTACTTTTATTAACAAGATTAACAGAGTATTATGACTTATAAATGTTTATTTTTCTTTGTTAGAAGAAAGTATCATCCTAACCCTTTAAGGTTTATGTGAGTAATGTGTTTCCAAGTTCTAAATGATAATGTTTACCCAGTCTGGTGTATTAATAGGCTTTCACTTACCACTCCAAAATTACTACTTGTCATGCTTAGCCCTGTATTTTCTAAGGAGGCTGTGGAGTTAGAATGTGTCACATTTGGCCAGAAATAAGGATCTGATTTTGCCATTAGCCAATAATGTCTAATTTCTGTTTCCTTGTTCTGTCTCATTATTTGGAAATGGAAATTATACTTTCCCTGCCTTCAGTCTACTTAAAATATCACAGAAGGATAAATTGTCCTGAGAGTCTGAAATGGCAGAGAGTGTGAATCCTGTAGTGCAGGAGGACTGGGCACCCTTACAGTAGCTAACACCAGGTGTCACTGATCAGCATCCTTTGTCTTAACTGTAGAATGATACACTCTTTGGGAATAGGCGAAATGCTTAATGGCTTCATTTTACCCCCTTGGTTGGAACCAAGGGATGATTTTAAGATTGAAAAAAGAAATGCTTGGGTATGCTAGGGATTGTGATCAGACCAGCTCCCAGTTTATCTATTCTAAATCTCCGTTTAGCCAAAGCTAAACATATTTTGGATTAGCTGCCTTTTGAGGTTATCCTGGTCCCTGCTGCCTTCCATTAGTATTGACTGTACTTTCTTTTTCTTTTTCTTTTTTTTTTTTTAAGGTCTAGTCTTGGTTTAGATTGAAGACTGTGCAGGAAGGAGGATCTCCTTTCCCTCAGAGGGAAAGAGATTAAGGATCTGAGTCACAGAGCGACTCAAAGGGACAATTTCTGCCCGGAGCCCATGCTGGTTTATGAGCATCAGCGTGATTTAAGTGATGAGAGTGCAAAATCAGAATACCTGAGTCTTTTGCCACTAACTGGTTAATTGGGCTAACCATAAAACAGATGATTTTATGCATTATTCTTTGGGCAGTGTGAATCCTAAATTTGATATGAAATGGGGCTGCCATGATTTTCTTTTTTTCCCAATGAATTTTTTTAAAAATTCAGCTTATTAGGTGCTTTGAGGGTATGGGGGTTTTGTTCATTGTTTTTGTGAATGAAGTAGCTTCAAATGGCGTGGACTGTAAGAGACATTAAGAGACTTTTCATGTTGGTTCTCAGATGATTTGCTTTTTATTTTTTAAGTCACAGTTATTATAGGCCTTTGAAAGTTTTATTCTGCAATATGTCTTAAAAAATGAACATCTTTTAAAAAATAAAGTTCAGACCTCAGACGACTTAATGGGCTGAGAGGAAATATTCCTGCTCTAGGAACTAGGTTGCCTCCAATTGGAAGCAATGCCAGCAAATCACTAGGGATTGCCACCGAAGCTAAGGTCACCCAACAGAAATTATTAAAACATGGCTCACAAATCCTTAGACATTTGAGGATCATCACAGATTTGTAGAATGGGGAGGGTAATTTCTAAAATTTGACAACTACTTTAAAATAGCAGCTATTTCTTAAGGGGAAATGTTACTGGTTTTTTTTTTTCCCAGACTTTTTATCAGGTAAATGGCTTGAGGATAAATCAGGGCTTCTGAATGGTACCTACGGCCCTTAAAGGAGGGTAAAAAATGGTAATTTGAGGCTTATAGGTTGCTATTCGTGGCGACTCAGTGAAAAACATTTCCTAAATATGTCCCTGTTGGCTCTCAAGATCCTGTTGGTGCCCTAAGTGCTCTCTTTAAAATTTTCTGACTTCAGAATAAGCAGTGGGTATGACACATCCTACCATTGGCTACAGCACCCTGTGGTTGTAATTGTGGTTCCTACCCTCCTCTTGCTCACTCCCAACCCTTTTCCCGATGTGCTGATGCTCTAAACCTGGTTGTAAAAAGAGATCAAGGTTCTGGTAATCATAGCTTGTGAATCATGTTACTTTCTTCCTCCATCTTCCTTTTTCCCTATTCCAACTTAATAGAATTTGTCCCTATCAGATAAGTGGATTTGTGTGGAAGGACTATCATTCAGATTCTATGTGTCTTAGTAGTAGAGTGAGTGTTGGCCCTCATTGTACCTCCAGGGTAATATGGGAAAGGCCTCCATGGAGCATTCTGATTTGATTGTTTAGACAGGGTTGAGTCAAAATGGGAATTTTCTAGTCACCAAATATTAAGTGGAAAAGGAAGTCTGACATGAGCCCTGGGCAGCAGGGCCGTCCACACATCGATCCCATACCCACCCCACCTCACCTCTGCATCTCTGGCGCTCTCCTCCTCACCCTCACATTCATCAGAAAGGAAAGATGTGATGGAGTCTCTTCTAAAAACATTACTTGAGTTAAAAAAAAACACATGCATCCAATATTTTATTTGTAATTAAAATGACTTCAAGATCAACTCACATTTTCCCAATGACAGTGCCCAGTGTCACAATAGCTACATTAAAATATTAGATACCTGCCCTACCACATATTAAATGCTTGATAAACCCTTGTTGAAAGTAACTAAATTTGATGCTTCACAGTTTTGTTCCAAAAAGGTGAATCTACATACTCTGTTATTAACAACAACAAAAGAAATATATGAAGTTGAGTCCAATCTTATTTCATAACGAGTCTCAAGCCATGATAGGTCTCCTTCCTTCTTTGTGAGACAGTAATTGAGTTCCAGCTGTGGGATCACCTACTAAATATTCACTTCCAATTTGCATTGAAATGTCAAATACATTTTACAAATATTCTTTGAGAATACTCTGGATAACTTAGGAAGGAATTTAATTTAAAATCTTCCTGAGGGGAATAGTGAGTCTATGTCAAATGAAACAGGAGGAACCCCTAGAAGTTTTAGAAGTCAGATGGACAAATGGGATGCTCAGAACTTCAAAAAAGGATGAGAAAGAATCTCCATCCTTGATGGTGACATATTAAAGTATTTTAAAATATTTCACACTTAAATGTTTAAGCTATGGATCAATATTAAACGTTTAAGCTTTGGATCAGACTTTAGGACTATTTGGTGTCCGTATTAGCTTGATGGTGTTGCCATAACAGAATATCCAGACTGGGTGACTTAAACAACAGAAATTTATGTTCTCACAATTCTGAATGCTGTGAAACCCAAGGTCAAGGTGTCAGCGAGTTTGGTTTCTCCTAAGGCCTCTCTCTTTGGCCTGCAAATGGTTACCTTCTTGCTGTGTTCTTATGTCTTTTCTTCTGTGTGCACACATCACTGGTGTCTCTCTATGTGTCCAAATATCCTACTTTTATGAGCACACCAGTCAGATTAGATTAGAGTCCACTCTGATAGCGTCACCTCTTTGAAGAGCCTGTCTCCAAATAGAATTACATTTTGAGCTACTGGGGGCTTCAACATATGAATTTGAGGGGGACACAATTCAGCCTACAATGGTGTCTAAGCTAAAAGTTATCTTGGAAACATGGGAATCAGTAAGAAATATCGAATGTGCACTATGCAGTGTTTGGACTTGTGGATATGGAAGGACACTCACATGTAATATGACCCTCACAAAGAGAGTCACTAAGTGACATGGCTGTTGTCCTGAGGTGAATGGACTGGTATAGTCACAAACCAAGGACTCTCCTCTGCTGTCCATCCTCTACCATCACCACAAGGCTTCTCTGCCCACATGGCTTCTCAGGATTCCCCAGGTGCTGTGTTGCAGGTTCAGAAATTCACCTTGCCTAATGGATATTGTTTGTGAAAATATTGGGGCACACACTATACAAATGTTGCTAAATTATATTTATGATTCATTTCTCCAGTATCACAGAGCCCTGAAATTTTAACTTCATGTTATGCTCTTGTATCTGAATTTCCAGAAAGAAGAGCTAGGTTTGAGGACCAGCTCCATCAGATGTAGATGGCGCTAATTTGGGCAAGTCACTTTATGTCTCCGAATCGTAGTTCTGTCATCTGTAAAGAGGAAAAAGTAGAATGGCTGAGTACTATTGGGAGAACTAAATAAGATAAAATAAATGAAATGTCAAGCATACACAATAAGGACTTAACACTAGTAAATTTTTTTATGATGCTTCTTGCAATTCTATCAACCCCCCCCACTGCCTTACACACAATTTAAAATAACATTAATACATGCATAGAAACAACCATATGATTCTTCTAATTTCTCTGAAGCCTTGATTGAGATGGGGAGAGCCCAAAATGGAGTCCCTTGACAAAGCCAAAAAGGAAGAGTTCCTGGCATATCTCAGAAATAAGTTTGGAGGTAAAGAGTCTTAGGAAGAACATTTGACTTGTGAGTGTTAGTCAGGGGTTCTCAGTCCCATAGGCTCACTGGGAAAACCTAAGTCTTGACTGGGTCCCAAGAAGGCCAAGTTAGAATAGTAGGGATTACAGACTCCAGAGTCAGATGACCTGCATTCAAATCCTGACTCTGCCCTTTTCTGGCTGTGAGACATTGGTTAGTTAATTGACCTCTCAAGGCTTCAGTGTTCTCATCTGTGAGATGAGCATACAAGTATTCTCTACTCCAAAAGGTTGTCATGAAAATTACCTGTAATGATTTACATGAGTATAAACTTTATACAGTGCCAGGCTAAGCTTATTAAAGTAAGGTCTTAATAAATCAGTTATTATCATAGCTGGAGTTTGAACTGAAGTTGTCAGTGTCCTTTTCTCTTCTCATTTTCTCTTTGCCTGTCTCCTCGTCTTAGCTTACGTTGGCTCAACAACTGTATCAAATAAATGTACATGAATTTAGTGGAAATTGGTTCCATGTACTGAAATGGTCTAGAAATACTTCTGTATTCTTCCCTTTGTGTAGTGGTGATGAGATAGCTAACAGGTATCAGGAATCAGTTGGCAAATGGAAGAAGGAAGACGGGATTATGATAGATGGGCCACTGGTTTGGGTGTTCGGGACTTTGGAAAGGAGAGACACAGTGTGTCCTGATAAGGATACCTTCTCTGGAGGCAAACTGAGGATAAATCTCAGCTCCATGAAGGTCCCCAGCTGTGTGAGCTAGGTCATTAACCTACCCTCTTTCTGCTTTGTTTCCCTCATCTGTAAACAGAGAATGGCAATAAAAATGTCCAGTGGGGTTATCACGATTCAATGCATTAATATTTAGAAGACATTTTGAACACATAATCATAATATAAGTGTTATTTTTTAAATTTTATTTTCTAAATTTTTTTAAGATTCTAATTTTAAGTAATATCTATACTCAACATGGAGCTTGAACTTACAACTCTGTGATCAAAGGTTGCATGATGTATCAACTGAACCAGCCAGGTGCCCTGTGTTGATTTTTTTTTTTCCTGAATGCTAGAATAGGTGTTAGAAATAGAGTGTAGTCAAGAAACTTTCCTCCATGATCTCCATTAGCATAGTGGTTAAAGGCGCAAGCTGTGGGGCCCAATAGCCTAGGTTTCAGACATTGATTCTTCCATTTACCAGCTAGGTAGCATTGGGGAAGTTGTTTAATGTCTCTGTGCCTCAGTATTCTTCATCTGTGAGGTGGGGTTAATAATAGTAATACCCATGTCATAGTATGACAGTAGAGATTAAACAGTCATATGTGTCCTTAAAATACTTGGGACATAGTGTGTGTGTGGATGGTGTGTGTGTGTGTGTGTATCATATATATACATATATATATGTATATATATGTGTATATATATATGATTATTCTTAGTATTAAATGGTATCTGCAAAACTAGGGTAAAAGTAACTCTAGAGTAGACATGGGGAAGACTTGACTTCTCTTTGTCCTTAACCAAGTGATGTTGCCTCTCCTGACTTCGGGGATGGCAGGTTCTGCCCAGCTTTTACATTCTCTGACCCTTGTCTTGGTAATGATCAGGATTATGTCTGCCCCAGTAAATATGGGTTATTTATTGCTTTGGAAAGTGTAATGGGGAAGTAGAATTTCAGTTTTGTAAGTATAAACCTTAAGAACTATTTGAGCCTCTGAGGCAATCTTCTGGCTACTTACAGGTTGAGTCTCAGAATTGGGCCAGTATTTTAATCACGTTAATTCTTTCTATTAACATTTTCTTTATTTTTTTCCTTTGTGCTCTTACTAAGAGAAAATACCAGACTTGTGAGCCCCTTTGTACTTGAAGCTCTGGTTTAGAGAGACTTGGGAGTCTACAAACCCAGAAAATACTTAAATTAAAACATAGTTTCAAACTAGCCCCCTGAAAAATCTGAAGTATGTTTGGACTCCCTTTTTCTCTTCTATAGGTTGCTCTTTACAGTAGGATAAACTCAGAAAGACCTTCAAGAGGTGGTCTTTGTAGCTTTTCTTCCCTTATTATCTTAATGAAACTATTATTTTCAAAAGTATAGCCCTGTTAGCATAGTTCCATGACCTTACACTAAAGAAATGTGGTGACAAAGGATAGAGAACAAATACTTTTTCAAAGGGATTTTCCAGGAAAAACCAAACTGACTGGGGTTCATGTCCAGTAGTAATGGACTCTCCCAGAGGGTCATTAATCCCCAGGAATTGGCCTGTGCTTCAATTGCTATTGCTTAAGTAAACAATAAATAACATCACACAGATATGTAATGAACTATAAAACGACCACTTCTCACCCTGCATTGTGGATATGCCTGCAGCACATACAAGATTGCCCTCTATTAATCACCTCCCAACTTGATTGATTAGTTTCAATCAGCACCCTGTCCCCTATTTTCTTTAAGATAGATTAATTTCATGCTTTCGAGGTCAGGGAATGAAGGCATGAATGTTAGGCCTGGTAAAAACGGTGTCTGTGCTCTAGTATTTTTGACTGTGCCTGTCTCTGTCTGATCTCTCTTGTACTCTCTGTTACTCTGCACACATTAGTTGTAACTCACACCATGCCCTAATAATGCCAGGATTGGCACTGATACCATTAGTTAGTGGAAATTGAATGAAACTTCGAAGGACAGTGACTACTTTAATTGGGCTAATATCACAGACTTTCATGCCCAGTCCATCTACTTCTACCATAATTTCTCAGCCTTCCTGCTCAACTTCTCATAGCTTCTAACCCTTAAGATCGTTTCCATCTTTGTGAAACCCTTCCTCTGGTTGGCCTCCACTTTCTCTTAGCTCTCTTCCTATGTCAATAGCCAGTCCCCAGTTTCTTTTATTGTTCTTTCTTTTCAAATGTTTTGTGTGTGTGTGTGTGTGTGTGTGTGTGTGTGTGTTACAATACATATAACATCAAGTTTACTGTGTTAACCCTTTTCAAGGGTTCAGTTCAGTGGTATTGTGTGTATTCACACTGCTGTGTAACCATCCCCGCTATATACTTCCAACCATGTTATCACCCAAAATAGAAACTCTGTCACCATAAAGCCATAACCCTCCATTTTCCCTTCCTCTATTCTACTTCCTGTCTCTCTGAATTTGCTTATTCTAGATACCTCATGTAAGTGGACTCATACAATATTTGTCCATTTGATTCTGGGTTATTTCACTTAGCATAGTGTTTTTAAGATTCATGCACGTTGTAGTATGTGCCAGAACGTAATCCTTTTTATAACTGAGTAACATCCCATTGTATGTAGATAGAACATTTTGTTGATTCATTTGTTGGTAGATGCTGAATTATTTCCACCTTTTGGTGCTGGTGAATAATGCTGCTATAAATGTGCGTGTACCAATATCTGTTTGATTTCATTATCAATTCTTTTGGGGTATATATCCCAAGGAGGAATTGTGGGATTATACATAGCATTACTATATATATAGCATATACAGCATTACTACTGCAACATCTTACATTCCCACCAGCACAAGGGGCCTGGTTTCTCCATATGGAGAATTTCTCCATATTCTTGGAATATGGAGATAATATGGAATTTCTCCATATTCTTACTAGTTTGTTATTTTCCTTAAAAAAAAAATAATAACCAACTTCATGGGTGTGAAATGTTTTGTCATCCCTGGAGGACCTGAGGACTTGATCTTTGGGTTTCTTCTCTTTCCCATTTGTTTCCACCTCCTGGGCAATTTCCTCCAACCTTCTGCCTAAATATGATGGACATGCTGATGTGTATTGCCAACCCCAGTGTCCCACTAAACGTTAAGTTCACATATGCCATTGCACAGAAAGTATTTTTACTTGGATGTTCCATAGGCATCTCAACAATAAAATATTCAAAATTTAAGTCATGCTCCAAGCTCCCCATCCCCTACTAACCATGAACCTGCTCCTCCAACAGACTTTGCATCACTGTCGATGGCATCTCCATTCTACCAGTTTCAAGCCTTGGATTCATCGTTTTCTGTTTTTCTTGCTCCCCTCCTCCACCATCCACCAGCAAATGCTGTTGGCTCTATTTTCAGAATACACCAGAATTTTGTTCTGATCTCCATTCAAATGCTATCCGCACACAGAGAACTTCTCTGTCTTTGCCCCAACATTGTCAATCCCCTTATCTTACTGTTTTTCATAGCACCTGACATCATATATATTTGCATAAGTGGTATCTCCTGCACCACAGTGTGAGGGCAGAGGTTTGTCGGGTTTGCTTATGGCTGATCGTTCAGTGCCTAGAAGAGTACTTACTCAGTAAATGCTTATTGAATGGATGATTGGAAAATAAGTGGAAGCTATGGTATCTGCCCCTAAGGAAGCAATAACATGAAGATTCTGTATATGAAAGAACTAAAAATACTAAACCTTCTGGACCTTTTTTCAGGAGAAATGGATTTTTCAAATAAATCCTACCCTTTCATGTGACCAAAATGTGTCAGTTTGAGCTGAAAGTGGTCTTGCCTTGCTAGACACTTTCCTTTTAAAGGAAAAGGGACTGAACAACCTGATCAGTTCATGTTGCTATAACAAATATGCAATATTTGACTGTAGTTACTTTTAGTTTTATAGAATTGACCTTTGTTGAAGACGAAGCCCTCCTCACACACTGTCACTTTTCTTTTAAACCAATGTTAGTTCATTAATTTTTCTTGAGTAGGAGAGAGGAAAATGCCTCTATTATAATCTGAAATTCATTAAGATGATTTTTAAAACATTGATGGCATATGAATAATAAATATACTATCACAGAAATTTTAAAATGTTCTTAGAGATTCTGTTAAGTTTTAACTCCTTGAAGGCAAAACAATGCCTTGAGCTCTGCATTCTCCTCCATGTCTGAAGTCATGCTTTTTATTTAATAGATATCTGTTAAATAATTGCTGAATAGAGGTATCAGATATTTTCTGCCAAGGAGTATTATACTTTTTCTCAGTTTCTTCTGGAGAGATAGCACTATATGGTGGACAAGATATTTATGGATCCAGGGTCTGGCAAAAGCCTGTTTGGTGGGAAATGATTTCCTTGGGGAGACACTGTGAAGTGTCTTCCCTTTTAGCAGCAAAAGGGATGTAGGGACTTCCACTCTGTCTCCTTGGAGGATTCCTATAATAATATGTAAGTAAGCTGTAATACAGATATTTGTTATTAGTCTTTATTCTTGCAGTAAAATATTTTCATAGAATAAAAGAATAATAGAAAAGGTGAACACATGGGGAATCTGGGGTGGTGCAGTAGGTTGAGCCCCCAACTCTTGGTTTCAGCTGAGGTCATGATCTCAGGGATGGGAGATTGAGCCCCATGTCAGGCTCCATGATTAGTGCAGAGTCTACTTAGAATTCTCTCTCCCTCTTCCTCTCCCCTGCTTGTGCGTGCGATCTCTTTCTCTATCCCTAATATAAATAAATAAATCTTAAAAAAAAAAAGAAAAAGAAAAGGTAAACACATACTTAAATCCTTATTGGGTCAAACTAACTAATCTTTTGAGCTCCTGCTAGCCCAGCCAACTGAGCTGGACATGGAGCCAGGCACTTTTGCATGCTTTGTCTTATTCAATTTTTTTTTTTTGTTGTTGTTGTTGTTAAATCACACATATCTTCGTGCATACATTCTCTCAGAATTTCCATCAATTTATAACTTTTAATTCTTTTTTTCAATTTATTTTATTTCAGTATCCAAAATTCATTGTTTATGAACCACACCTATTGCTCCATGCAATACATGCCCTCCATAATACTCACCACCAGGCTCACCCAAACGCCTGCCCCCACCCCTCCAAAACTCTCAGTTTCTCAGAGTCCACAGTCTCTCATGGTTTGTCTCCCCATTCCAATTTCCCCCAACTCCCTTCTCCTCCCCTTCTCCCAATGTCCTCCTTGTTATTCCTTATGCTCCACAAGTAAGTGAAACCATATGATAATTGACTCTCTCTGCTTGACTTATTTCACTCAGCCATAATCTCTTCCAGTCCCATCCATGTTGATACAAAACTTGGGTATTCGTCCTTTCTGATAGAGGCATAATATTCCATTGTATATATGGACCATATCTTCTTTATCCATTCATCCGTTGAAGGGCATTTTGGTTCTTTCCACAGTTTGGTGACTGTGGCCATTGCTGCTATGAACATTGGGGTACAGATGGCCCTTCTGTTCACTACATCTGTATCTTTGGGTAAATACCCAATAGTGCAATTTCAGGGTCATAGGGTAGCTCTATTTTTAATTTCTTAAGGAATCTCCACACTGTTTTCCAAAGTGGCTGCACCAACTTGCATTCTCACCAACAGTGTAAGAGGGTTCCCCTTTCTCTACATCCTCTCCAACACTTGTTGCTTACTGTCTTGTTAATTGTGGCCATTCTAACTGATGTAAGGTGGTATCTCAATATGGTTTTGGTTTGAATCTCCCTGATGGCTAATGATGATGAACACTTTTTCATGTGTCTGTTAGCCATTTGTATGTCTTCTTTGGAGAATTGTCTGTTCATGTCTTCTGCCCACTTTTTGACATGATTATCTGTTTTTTGGGTGTTGAGTTTGAGGAGTTCTTTATAAATCTTGGATAACAGCCCTTTGTAGTGTTATTTGCGAATATCTTCTCCCATTCCGTGGGTTTTGTTGACTGTTTCCTTTGCTGTGCAGAAGCTTTTGATCTTGATGAAGTTCCAAAAGTTCATTTTTGCTTTTGTCTCCTTTGCCTTTGGAGACATATCTTGAAAGAAGTTGCTGTAGCCGATGTCAAAGAGGTTACTACTTATGTTCTCCTCTAGGGTTTTGATAGATCTGTGCCTCACATTTAGGTCCTTTATCCATTTCTTTTTTTTTTTAAGATTTTGTTTATTTATTTGACAGACAGAGATCACAAGTAGGCAGAGAGGCAGGGAGAGGGAGAAGCAGGCTCCCCATTGAGTGGAGAGCCCAATGCAGGGCTCGATCCCAGAACCCTGGGATCATGACCTGAGCTAAAGGCAGAAGCTTTAACCCACTGAGCCACCCAGGTGCCCCTCTTTTATCAATTTCCAGTTTATCTTTGTGTATGGTGTAAGAGAATGGTTGAGTTTCATTCTTCTATACATAGCTATCCAATTTTCCCAGCACCATTTATTGAATTTTTTTTTCACTATGTATTTTTTCCTGCTGTGTCCAAGATTGTTTGACCATAGAGTTGTGCATCCATATCTGGGCTCTCTACTCTCTTCCACTGGTCTGTCTGTTTTTGTGCCAGTACCATGCTGTCTTAGTGATCACAGCTTTGTAGTAAAGCTTGAAATCAGGTGACATGATGCCCCCAGTTTTGTTTTTCTTTTTCAACATTTCCTTAGCAATTTGGGGTCTCTTCTGGTTCCATACAAGTTTTAGGATTGTTTGTTCCAGCACTTTGAAAAATGACGGTGAATTTTGATCAGGATGGCATTGAAAGTGTAGATTTCTCTAGGCAGTATAGACATTTCAACAATGTTTATTGTTAAACATTGTTAAACAATTGTTATTCTGACCCATGAGCATGGAATGTCTTCCATCTTTTTGTGTCTTCTTCAGTTTCTTACATAAGTGCTTTGTAGTTCCTCAAGTACAGATCCTTTACCTCTTTGGTTAGGTGTATTCCCAGGTATCTTATGGTTCTTGGTACTATAGTAAATGGAATCGATTCTCTAATTTCCCTTTCTGTATTTTCATTGTTAGTGTATAAGAAAGCCACTGATTTCTGTACATTGATTTTGTATCCTGCCACATTACTAAATTACTGCATGAGTTTTAGTAGTTTGAGGGTGGAGTCTTTTGCATTTTCCATATAAAGTATCATGTCATCGGCAAAGAGAGAATGTTTGACTTCTTCATTGCCAATTTGAATTCTTGATTTATGTTTTTAAAGTTTAAAAACCCTTAAATATTCTGAGTCAAATGATCACTTTCTCAAAAAGAAAGCATTGCAAGTCCTTAATTTTGAGGAATTACTGTTCAGTAAAATAAAGAAATGGAAAATATTTTATCTAGGTAGATTTTAATTTCTTCTTCCCTAGAATGAAATATTTTCTGCTAAAATTTAAAAATAATTAACTTCATATAATTTCCTTTAAAAGAGCAGAAAGCTATTCAGGGAAAAATGTGAATTTGTTTTTTGAACTTTTCAAAGCTTGATGACCTGTTTTATTAAAATTTGAGACTTTGCTCAGTTTGATATGCTAACCCTTTGACTTACTCAAATAGCCTTTGAAAACTTCATTATTTCTCATGAAATATTTTAAACTTTTATTAAATATAACAAAAGTCATATTATTCAAATTAAGTAAAAAAGAAAAATATATAACTTACATGTTTACATGAGCATTCAACAGGAAGAGAGGCATACACAATGTATAATAAACTAATGTTTTAAAAGTTCTAATTCTCCTAATTTTAGGCAATGGAGATTTTCTCATGTGCCTTAAATTTGATGTTGCCTCTGACATTTTAAGACAAGCATCCTTCTTTTATTTAAATCTGTACACATCATAATTGAAATGCATCTAAAAGCTTCTAATGACAAATTTGGATTGATCTAAATAACTTTAATTAAGGTCAATAATAGGACTGTCACAGAATTGTTAGAATTAAATGATTTATGTATTTATTATATTTATATAAATATTAACATATAATTTATTTATTATATATCTACTGTATATTATAATTTACATATAGCAACATATATCACTTGTATATATACATTATATATAACTTGTGTATATACACACACCCTCTCACACAAACATACACAACTCAGGACCAGAGACTGTCAGTTAGTATGTGCTCTATAAGTATTAGCTGTGTTATTGATGGTGGTCATGGTGGTGATGATAATGAAGATAATATATAGCTTCCCATGATATCAAAAAGGACCCCCAAAAATCTTTTGTCATTACTTTTAATCTTTCCTAATAGGTAAAGTGATCATATGAAATGGAAGACCATATGCAGTAGAAGCGGATTTTAATTTTATTGCTCAAGTACATGTATATAGATATATTTTTTATTAAATGGCTTCATGAGCTGTTGACTCAGTGCATTCAAGTTTAATAATTCTATTTTATACAATCCTAGGGAGCTCTTTCAGATGGGGGGGAATCAACTAAAAGGAATAAATGGCCAGAAGTCACACATTGAGGGAAGTCAAAGAAAATAAATATGTTCAGCACTGGGCCTAAAGGTTGAAAGAGATTAATTTAAATGGCTCCACTTAGAGAATATGACAAAGTTCCAACAGTTTATGGCAAGCATGGTATTTCATGCTTAAAAGTTGTGTTCAGATGCACTCACTCTTCATTCTCCTACAACCCATATAAATGGGAGCCAGTTATCTTCACACAACTGCAGCCTGAGAAGAAGAATATGAGTATATGAACATGCCAGCCAAGTTAATGATGCCATGGATTATAATGCAATAAAATAATAATCCATCTCTGCTCCTAGTGCAGTGCTTTTTAATTCAGCCATGACATCCTATATGGAGATGTTTATCCTGCACTTTTCCCTGGCTGTGGAAATTATTTCCCTGCAATCAGCAGGGGACTATCTGATGTTTCACCAATAGGGTATATCAGCCCTGGCGATTAAAAGGATTACTTATTTGCTTACTCAGACAGGATTAATGACAGAGAGCAAAGGCTTTGTTTAAAAATCATGTGCCATGACTTCCTGGAGCTTAGGAAGGAGAGTCTAAAAGGTATCAGGCCATTTTATGAAGAAGCTTTTTATTCAAAAATGAAAATCTTGATCCAGCAAATGGTCCCTTTGTGATGAATTCTGAACTTGGCATTAAGTAAACAATCATTTTCGAGTGATATGCTGTCATTTTATTTGGCATTCCTTTAACCCAGAATGTGCTAGCACTCGTACTCTAGCTGACTATTAGGGAAGGTGGTTTTTTGTATATAAATGTAGACTAAGATATGGAGTGTATTACATGTAATTGTGTACTAAAACATTAAAAATATGATTGAAAAAATAAAACAACAATATTAAAGAGCACTTAGTTCTTGCAATACTGTAGACTTTTCCTTTTACAGTATATCTATGATGTTCCAGTTTATACATAATACAGATTTTCATATTATTTTGAGTTTTCTTTGTTTGGGCCAATAAATGTAATAGCAGTTACAGTGTTCTCTTTGACCCAAACATTACTTGACAGCAGTTATTGAATCTTATACTCTATATGTGAAATTCCAAAATTGGAAAATTCTCAGGATCTGGCTCTGATATCTGCTGCTGATATTAAAAGTATCAACATTAATAATGTAAAAGAACATCAACAAAAGCATCAATGAATCTCAAAATACATTAGACATTATTTATGAAATCTACTCCCTTGTGAAATTTTCAATTTTAAAAATAATTACAGTGCTCTTCATTTCACTTTCTGGTTAGCTTATAATGAGATTTAATTATGGAACATTTGTTTTTACTGAGATTTATATTTTCCCTTATGTTCTCCCTAGGGGGGGGAAAAAAAGAAGTGCCAAATTTTCTCTATTGAGCCACTAAATAAATGTGAAGAGACAGAATCTGAAATAAAGTTTGGATTTGTGTCTGCCTCCACTGAGCCTGGGTTTGGAGTTACCAGAGCAAGGAAGGGTCCATCATGGCAGTTTCAGGAAAAGGACATTGTATGGGCCCAATGGCATGGATGAGAAGGCACTTATTTCTAAACTAATGCTCTCATATTTCTCTCCTTGACCTTCCCTGAGTAATTTAAGAGTCATTACCCAACGCTGCCAATGTGGTACTGGAAGAGCAAAACTATTTTGAGGTAGTTCCATGTGAAGAAGAATTAACTTTATTAAATTGGGAGGAAATTTTTTGAAACTAAAAAAAAAAAAAAAAAAAAAAATTTAATTTCTTTTCCTGCCCACGAGAGGCAGAGATGGCTGGTATCTTCCTATGTAATAATAAAATGTGATTAATTATATGATATAAGAACAGTTTGACGTTCTGTTAATATTCTTTCTCTGCTTTCATCATCATTTTATAAAACACATGTGAAAGGGGGTTCTGACCCACTTGTGACTTGGCTGGGTTATCAGCCCAAACAACACAATCTTATGATTTGTTTGTTTCCTGTATAAACTGAAAATTTTCTTGTTAACCCCAGTAACATCTGAATAGATGTTTGTTTACTGCCAGACTCTACTAACTTTATTGATAAATCTTACATTAAGCTGCCTGCTAAATTTGCAAATGCAGCAATTATTGCTGTGAATTGAATTTCAGAGGTAATGCCCTGGATTTTTCCTTCAAGACAATACAAACGATGCTGTCTAATGCCAGTGATAACTTGCCACAAGCCAAGTTCTTTCCAATAAATACAATGTTTGTAATGAGATGGTGGCTTTCCTTTTATAAAGCAAAGGAAATTGGTAATGAAAATCCAGATTTTTTTCCCCTGAACTTTATTAAATCAAATGAATCACAGTCCGATATTTAAAGTCAATAGCTCCAGCTAAAACAGACTATATTATATGTGTGATTACATACCTCTTCTAAAATTAAAGTAATAAAGATAGTGAAAGTTTCCTTTTGAACTAGTTGATTTCACTGAAAAGATTCATTTTAAGTCAGCATTATTTTTCCTATTTTTAATGAATTGCTAAAGTAGATTTTAATAATTATTGCCCCAAATTCCTTGAAAATTAAGGACCCTGTGTTGCATCCATTGGCTATGGTATTTTCTACCTATCTCTTAAAAAGAAATGAGAACGTATTGATTGTCATTCCTCCCACCAAGATATCCGCAAATATGAAAGCTCTCCACAATGCCTCTCACTCTCCAGTTCTAGAAGCGTGCTGGCTTCCAGTTAGAGCATTGAAAGTACCGGTTGTGTTCCCCTGTACCAGAGTACTTGCCTTTACCTGCTTCACTTCCTCCCAGAACTGGAATTCTGTCCTAGAACTCCTCCTCACTGTGCCAAGTTCCATTTCCCAGACACTGCTTCCCCCACCTCTGGGATGGAGTCCCCTCCTTCTAGCCCCCAACCAGCTCTCCCTGGCATGGATCACCTTTGGGTAGGGCCAGGTTGTTGACATTACTAGGCTGTTGGCATTAACCTGATTTTCTTGCTAGACCCTTACAAGACTATCTGATCTTCAGGTCCTGGCCAATTCAGCCAAATCTCTCAGTCTTGATTTTGACATAGTCCTTGTGTGAACTTCTTATTCAACACTAAGGCCAATGCTTCCCTTTGATATTGAGAATTTAATGGGAAATATGATTTTAGAAGTGTGTACAGTTTTACAGCTATGTCCATACTCACATGAAATTGAACATATAAATAGTTTAGTGTCATTGGAGTGAATGCTTAATGAGTGGATGAATAAAAACTATAAATGCTAAGGTTTAAAATACTTCTTGGGATACCAAGGCAGAAGGATGAAAAAAAAAAGGCACTGGATATTAAGTGTTATTTTAGGAAGATCTCAAGAGATTGTTATTTCTATTCCTGCCAGATAATGACTTCTGATAAATTTCTAATCTCTAAGTTAAGAATTAAATCTGGGACGCCTGGGTGGCTCAGTTGGTTGGACGACTGCCTTCGGCTCAGGTCATGATCCCGGAGACGCAGGATCGAGTTCCGCATCGGGCTCTCGGCCCCACGGGGAGTCTGCTTCTCCCTCTGACCTTCTCCTCGCTCATGCTCTCTCACTGCTTCTCTCTCAAATAAATAAATAAAATCTTAAAAAAAAAAGAATTAAATCTAAAAATTGCTTTTTGAATGAGCCACACATTTGTGGTCTACACTACGCTGAATTCTCCTGGCAATTCTGGATGTGAACATGTGTATTCTGGCTGCTTTTCACCTCTGGTTCATCTTCCTCCAGCTGACTAAATTACCTCTATAATTTCAGCAGGAAAGTATGCTCACCTTTTCTCATTTTCTGTTTACTTTCAGGTTTCATCTCTAGTAAACTGAAACATTTGGGTCCTGGGAAATGTCTCCTAAGCTTGTTCATCTCTAGCTTCCTTGTTTGTAACATATTACCTAAGTATCTGCCTATTGTTTTAGTAGATTGAGATAGCTTTATAACATATATATCAATTAAAGTTTGAAATGCCTGGTTTCCATTTACTATTATTGCCTATGCTTTTATTTAATTGTATATTCTATAATAACCTATTATCCTTGAAAACTACTGAACATTTTTTTAATTGGAAGCTTGTATTATAGTTATATTATTTCCATATGGATGAATATAGTTATCTGCAATGTAATTTATTCATCTGGAAGTCAAAACTTCATTTCGAGGTGAATGTAAGCTCACAGATTCCCTTGTGGTAAATTTAGATGAATATTCTCATTGCTTCAGAATATATCATGCATACCTAGTTAAGAGACCTTGCAGCAAAATTGACATTTCTGAAATTCATCAGGCAAAGTATATGTATTTGCTTTGGCTTTAAACTTGTTGAAGGAGAGACACTGAAGTGGAAAATTTTCTCAGGTGCAGAGACTGGCAGAATATTCACATATGGTTGACATGGTTTCATTTGCTTCTCCTAAATTACACGAATTGAGCTCATTTTGATGCTATCCATATTGCTGCCAATGTTTTTCTATTTTATTTTGAAGCTGTTCACTCTTTTTTAAGCCATTCTAAAATAGGAAGTAGGAGTGAGGGGGTCTTGCCTTTGGCATTACCTAGACTGGAATTTTCTGGTATTTTTTAAATTTAATTTTATTTTTTCAGTGTTCCAAGATTCATTGTTTATGCACCACACCCAGTGCTCCATGCAATACATGCCCTCCTTAATACCTACCACCAGGCTCACCCAACCCCCCTAACCCCCTTCCCTCCAAAATCATCAGTTTCTCAGAGTCCACAGTTTCTCATGGTTCATCTCCCCCTCCAATTTCCCCCAACTCCCTTCTCCTCTCCTTCTCCCAATGTCCTCCTTGTTATTCCTTATGCTCCACAAGTAAGTGAAACCATATTATAATTGACTTTCTCTGCTTGACTTACTTCACTGAGCATAATATCCTCCAGTCCTGTCCATGCTGATACAAAACTTGGGTATTCATCCTTTCTGATGGAGATATAATACTCCATTGTATATATGGACCATATCTTCTTTATCCATTTGTCTGTTGAAGGGTGTCTTAGCTCTTTCCACAGTTTGGCGACTGTGGCTATTGCTGCTATGAACATTGGGGTACAGATGGTCCTTCTGTTCACTACATCTGTATCTTTGGGTAAATACTCAGTAGTGCAATTGCAGGGTCATAGGGAAGCTCTATTTTTAATTTCTTAAGGAATCTCCACACTGTTTTCCAAAGTGGCTGCACCAACTTGCATTCCCACCAACAGTGTAAGAGGGTTCCCCTTTCTCCACATCCTCTCCAATACTTGTTGTTTACTGTCTTGTTAATTTTGGCCATTCTAATGGGTATAAGGTGGTATCTGGTATGTTTGATTTGACAGTTGAAGTAGGACAAATGACAAACCACACGTTAGAGTCATACTGGCATTTTTTTTCCTTTTAAACTTTTGAGTTCCCAACATTTAAAACATTCGCAAGGATATTTGCCTTTACTCTTGGTTAAATACCCTATATATAGAATTAAGTGATTTCATTAAAGTGCATTGGAGGAGAAAAATAATTTATGGCAGAAGGTCTACAAGTATAAGGAATTTAGTCAGAAATTGTGACGTGATGTTAAGCAAATAACCTTCAAAAATTATGCTGATAAATTTGTTTGTACTTCCACAAAAAGTATGTACAATTTGTGGTGTGGGCTCCAATCATAGAGTTTTGTTACAAAGCTCTCAATGAAGTGGTTAATTTATTCTTGCCAATTACCCTTGGAAACTGAATTAAGCCTCGTTAACTTCAAACAGAATAGATGTGCTCCATGATGGAGGAGGACGTTGCCTCTGAAAGAGACAGATACAGAGAATTCCAAGTGTATTTCTCTTACCTGGGGTAGTCAAAGGGATTTCTAAGAATTTTTTTATATATCTTCCTTTTTGATGATTTCTGAAATTGAATTCAGTTAAGCTAAAGCCTTTTTTTGCATTGATTTTTCATGTATGTCAAGGACCGGTGGACATGAATAAGAATTAAAGAGATCCACAATAGAGCCCTGAAAAATCCACTTATACCATACTTGGATACCACAGTTGGACTGAGTCCTGAATTGTCATCGATGGGTTCCTCAATCTTGTCAGTAATGATGGCATCCCATAGTGCCAGCAAACAAAGAGCAATTTTCTGCCATAGCTTTTGTGACCAGGTTGTGTTAAGATGAAATGTTGTCATGAGATAAATATTTGAAGGCCTCATGCTTGTTTCTGTCTGATGTAATACACTTTTTTCCTCTGTGCAAACTCAGAGTACTGCCACCAGGAAGGGATTTGGAGAGGATACATTAACAGTTTGGATGCAGTATTCATTGTGTCCTTACTGAACACAAAATCTTTATTGTAAAGGCAAAATGAGTTAAGTGCATGATCACTAGTAACATAGTATCAGTGCTCATTTGACCATTTACAGGCATATTTTGTGTTTTATCAGCTATCAAGGAGGAGCAAATTTGGTTACATCAAGGGTTACAGAAATATTGGATGTATGTGTCTGATAGCCATTTGTATGTCTTCATTGGAGAAGTGTCTATTCATATCTTCTGCCCATTTTTTGATGTGATTATCTGTTTTGCATGTGTTGAGTTTGAGAAGTTCTTTATAGATCCTGGATATCAACCTTTTGTCTGTACTGTCATTTGCAAATATCTTCTCCCATTCCGTGGGTTGCCTCTTTGTTTTGTTG